>SNQJ01S0141103.1:1520-15726 GCA_010110895.2 Picea sitchensis
CTTCTTCCTCTTCACAATCTATGTAGAATAATTTCTTCTCACCACACTTATGTCCCTTACTGTACTTGTTGTCACAATTAAAGCATTAACCTTTTGCTTTTCTTTCCTCCAATTGTTGAGGTGTCAACCTTGTAGGTTGAGGTTTTTTATAAGAAGGAACATTATTCTCTCGGTAGATGTTAGGAGTGGTCCTTTTAGTATCCATAACCATATTTTTACTTTCAACATTTCTCGCCACCTTGAATGCATTCTCCAATGATTTGGGTTCCCAAAGGCAAACCTCATGTTGAATTTTATCCTTTAAAGTTCCTATGAATTCATTAATCATGTGCTCATCTGGAATATTCATTACCTTTATATTCAATCTTTGGAAGTTCTCAATGTGCTCTGCAATTGAACCCTTTTGCTTGAAATTTATCAATTAGCTAAAGAAGGTATTACTCCTTGTATCCTCATAGTGTGTTATCATTTCTTCCATGAAAATTGTCCAAGTGACGAGTGATTTGCGAGAACAAAGCCATCGATACCACACAAATTGATTGGGTTCTAAATATAAAGAAGAAATTTGTACCTTTTGTGTATGTGGAACAACATGTAGATCAAAGAACTGCTCCATATGAAGTATCCATGTGATTGGATCCTTGCCATAAAAATTCCTCATATCGATCTTAGGAAAGTGGTTGGTTTTGTAACTTCCCCAACCACAACCAGGTTAGGAAACATCACTTCATGGATGTCTCTCTTAGCTCTGATAACAATTCATGACATCCTAGGCCTTAACCAACAGGCCAGGCCATGCCACCGAATAACCTTTATGCTCTGATACCATTTTGTAAATTTATATGCATGCATATCTAATGCAAATTGATAGTTACAACATTTTGTTCATGCCACTTATTCATGCGGAAATAATCATTAAATCATTCTGACACTATATGCATACAGATGACATATTCTAACCATACATATATTAATGCAGAAATAATAGTAAGCCTACACATACATCATATATGATATATCTAAGAATTACTCATCAAGTTATAAAACATTTACAATTACACAACATAAAATCAACAAATATTTGGTACTTATCTTTCAATATATGACCACCAACTGCATGCATACCTTCCATGAACCTCTCAGCCTTAGACCATGCTACTCATCATGCTCAATAGTGGGTCACCCCTAAGATGGGACTAAATTTCACTGGGCAATGGATTCCTGGGCTTGGCAAGGGCAACAGGAAAGTCGCACAAGTCAATAGGAAGGATTATCTCCTAGGGTGATCGCACACTAACAACCTACAACCTCTCATTCCCCACATGCTTTTCCCACCCCAAGAAGTGTGCCCCTTCTCTTCTCAACAGTCCTTCGAATGACCCACTTCCCTTCCAAGGCTTCAACAACAAGCCGAACAAGAATTCTCATAGCATTATAGTTGTAGTTGGGCTCCCTCTAGGAAATCAATTCTGTAACAACCTATCTCACCTGGAGAGAGTTTCTTGCAGACCTGACAACCTGCTTCTTCAATCCATGGGCCTGAAAACCCGCTTCTTCAAACCACATGCTTGACAACCTGGTTCTTCAGTCCAACTTCTAAGTCAATTCCCGAAAAGGTGATGGAAACGACAAATATTAGTAAAGAAGAAATGATGGCAGCAAGCCACACTTATTCAAGGAACTACGTGGGCGACAACAACCAACCGTTAAGACACAACACGACTCAGGCAATTATAGGGTGTGTTGGGCTTCACAGGAGACACACATGATAACTCAAGCATGACTGCAGGATTCCAAAGGCGTGTGCTAGATACAAAGGTGATGATGGAGAATAATTCAGTGTGTGAATCAAAGAGTGAATAAGGTAAGATGGCAGACTTGCGAGCAGGCGACGGTCATGAGAATCGCGAGGAGGAACCCCCAACGAGATGGCTTTCCCAGCTATAACCTGCATGTGCCTAGGTTGAAACATGTCTTCATGAGCTGCATGATCTTGACTTAACACTCGTTCCCATTTTTCCTAGGAACTTAGGACAACACGACTTATGTCAACCATAGCCTTTGGGAAATAATAACAAAATATTATTCCCTTAGAGGTAAGCTCTCTAGCTTAGCCCCTAGGCCTAGACACTTAGCCCCCTCCCTTACCCTACCTAGTGGAGCTTAGTCCCCCAAAACTCTTTCTTCATGGTCAGTATACACTCAACAGTGTAATTTTATTAATGATATGTGCATTTACATATACAAAAATCAGGCTCATTGGCCTTAAGCATCTAGGCTCTTTGTCGTAATAGACATATAAGTCTTCCAGCTTATAAACACTTGGATCACCATCTTATAAACATAATTACAATTTAGCAGGGGCTCGGCCTTGGGGTGTTACAATCCCTTCCCCTTATTTTTGCACCATCCTTAGTGCAACTTACTTACACAACAACAACAAGATTTCCAAAATCTTCAAAAAGATGCAGGTATTATGCCCGCATAGCATCTTCATGCTCCCATGTTGAGTCTTCAGGACCATACCTGTTCCACTGAATGTTTACAAGCCCTATGGATCGATTATGGAGCTGCTTGATTTTTTGGTCTAGTATATGCACCAGATGCACCTGAAAAGTGCTTTCCTGCTCCACCTAAATCAGACTCCAATCAATAACATGATTAGCATCAGGTACATATTTCTTAAGCAATGAAAAATGAAATATAATATGTATAGACATGCATGTAGGCAATGCAATCATATATGCTAATGGACCAATCCTCTCTATGATTTCAAATGACCCACAATATCGAGCTGGCAACTTTGAACAATTTCTCAACTTCAGGGAGCTTCTGTTGGCCTTCACTTTCAGGAATACATGATCCCCTACTTTAAATTCCCTCTAAGTTTTGTTCTTATCAACATAGTTTTTTTGCCTATCTTGGGAAGCCTTCAAATTATGTTTAATCTTCAACATATTCTCTTCCATTTCCTTGAGCAACTCTGGCCCAACCATTTCCCTATCAATTGGGTTGTCCCAACTTACTGGGTTGTTGCACTTTCTTCCATAAAGTGCTTCAAACAGTCTCATCTTTAGTGATGCTTGATACCCATTGTTGTAGGAAAATTCTACCAAGGGTAGATAATCTTCCCATTTAGATGGTTTGTCCATCACATACATCCTTAGCATGTCCTATGTCACTTGGTTCACCCTTTCTGTTTTCCCATTCGACTCAGGATGATATGTTGTACTGAAGTTCAGATTTGTTCTGAACCCCATGAATAACCCCTTCCAAAACTTTGAGGTAAACTTTGGGTCTCTGTCAGACAAAATTTTCTTGTTTATGCCATGCAAGCATGCTACTTCCCTCATATATATATCAACAACATTGGTTGTTGTGTGAGTAGTCTTCATAGGAATGAAATGGGCAACTTTAGTAAGCTTGTCCACCACTAACATGATTGCATCATGTTGCTTGCTTGTTCTAGGAAATCCCGTGATGAAATCCATTGTTACAAATTCTCATTTCCACTTAGGAATGGGTAATGGTTGTATTAAACCAGTTGGGTGTCTATGCTCAGCCCTTACCCTTTGAAATTCCAAACATTTGGCAATAAAATCAATAATCTCCATCTTCATGCCTAGCCAATAATATTGGCTTTTGACTGCTGAAATTGTTTTATGATATCCCGGTTGTCCTGCATAAGGTACATTGTGCATTTTTTTTTAAATCACACTCCTCAATTCAGAAGATTTAGGTACATAAACTTTGTTTTTGTACAGGAGGATTCCATCAATTCCCAATTCATAATCCTCAACCTTTTGCTGCATTTTACCTTACTACAATTTTGTTACCAATTCCATGTACTGAAAATCTGATTTTACAGCCTCCACAATTTTGTCTTTCAAATCTAATTGGCACATGCTAATGGTTGTAGCATGAAACTCATGCACTCTTATGTTGAGTGCATCAATTTATTTTTTCTCTTTCCCCTTGATATGATTTATATCAAAGTCATATTCACTGAGAAAATCTAACCATATGCTTTGCCTGGCATTTAGAGTTGTTTGATCAAATAAATATTTTAGACCATTATGGTCTGTCCTCAGCTCAAACCTCTTTCCCATGAGGTAGTGCATCCACTTATTCAAAGCATGCACTATGGCTGCCAACTCCAAATCGTCAGTAGCATAGAGCCTTTCATGCTCCTTCAACTTCCTTGATTCATAACATACAACAAACCTATTTTGACTGAGGACTCCACCCAGTCCTTCTTTACATGCATCCATGCATATAATGAAGTCTTCATTTGGATCAACAATCTATAGAATTGGATCATTGGTTAACAATTGCTTCAATTGTTGGAAGCTCATTTCACATTATGTTGTCCATTGAAACTTCTTCCCCTTCCTTTGCAAGGAAGTGATGGGGTGAGATATTTTTGAAAACCTTGCAATGATCCTTCTATAGTAACCAACTAGACCCATGAAGGATCTGAATTCTGTCACATTCTTAGGTGTTGTCCACCCTTTAATGGCCTTGATCTTTTCAGGGTCCACTGTTATCCCTTCTTCAGATATGATATGTCCCAAGTAGTGAATTATGTTTTGATAAAACAAGCACTTGCTCAATTTGGAATATAATTGATGCTCACTTGGTACTTGCAACACCATCCTCAAATGATGCTCATTCTCTTCTTCTGACTTGGAATATACAAGGATTTCATCCAAAAATACAATCAAAAACTTGTCTAAATATTCTCGGAAAACACCATTCATTAAGCACATGAAAACAACTGGTGCATTTGACAACCCAAATGGCACCACTGTGAACTCATAATGACCATATCTTGTCCTGAAGGTAGTCTTGCTGATATCTTCATCTTTAATCCTTACCTGATGGTATCTTGACCTAAGATCTATCTTTGAAAATATCTTTGCATCCTTCAATTGATCAAATAGATCATCAATCCTTGGTAAGGGATACTTGTTCTTTATAGTCACTTTATTCAATTGTAGGAAATCGATGCACAATCTCAATGTCCCATATTTCTTCTTCATGAACAAGACTGGGGCACCCCAAGGTGACACACTTGGGTGTATATACCCCTTCTTTATAATTTCTTCAAGCTACATTTGCAACTCCTTCAGTTCTGGTGTACTCATTCTGTAAGGAGTCTTTGACACTGGAGCTTCTCCAAGAATTAAATTTATAGAGAAATCAATATCTCTCTTTGGGGGTAGTCCCAGTACCTACTTGACCACATCTTCAAATTCTTCCAGGACTATATGGTCCTCCAGATTTGGCACCTTATCCTTAGGTGCTTCCTCCATATGGGATGCAAATATTTGAAAACCTTTCCTATAGCATTTCTTTAGCTGCATTGCTAAAATTTCTCTGATAGTCACTGCCCTAGAAATTCCTTGTATTGTTCTCTGATTTCCTTCCTCATCTAGGCAAGTGAATGCCTTGTTATGATAGTATAATATAGCATGGTATTGGTCTAACCAATCCATACCAATTGGGCAGTCATAAGAACCTAAAGGCAAGATGTTCAAATCTTCCCTTGTGCTCAGTCCATTCATGTCCATAAGACGTGACTTAACCATCGCATTGAATTTTCTTTTGGCTCTAGTATCCAGCTGCACCAACCAAGATTTTTCATGCTTTCTTCTTGGAAAATGAAAACTTTCCACCATCTTAGGATCTATATAACTATGACTAGATCCTGAATCAATTAAAATAGTAATGGTTTGGTTGTTGATCATACCTTCCATGTCAATCATATGCAATTGATACTCTACTTGCTTGTTGTCCAAGGCTGCATAGATACTTGGTACATTTCTTCCCATGTCCCCCACTGTTTCAGCTCACTGAACATTGTGAAAAACTCTCACTTTGTCACTTATGTGAGGAAAATATCTAAACATATGATATCCTTTACAACCCCAACATTGAATAGGTGGTTGCCTTGGCCTTTGACCACCTGTCTCAATCGTTTTGGGTTCTCTAGAAGTTGGTTGTCCCTGAGGATTATTTCTAAAGAATAGTGGCTTAATTCCCTTCTTCCTCTAATCCATATTGAATATATTCTTGTCTTCCCAAGCATTTTGGAAATTTGGCCTTGCTTTTTGCTGATCATATAGGCACTTAACTAGCCTTATGGTCTTCTCCAATGTTTTTGGATCATCATATTGTATTTTTTCACTGATGGATGATGGAAAACCACTCAAGTACCTCTCAATATTTATTGTCTCATCCTTGATGAAAGATACATACTTCAACAATTCTAAAAAGCTTCTTTCATACTCATCAATGTACATACTTCCTAACTTGAGTTCAAAGAACTCTTTCATTTTCTTATCATAGTACCTCTTAGTCAAGTATTTCTTTTCAAAACACTTCTTGAATTCCCTCCAAGTAACATTTTTCTCTTTAATGTGTTGCACCTGCACCATTTGATCCCACCACATGGATGCCTTACCTTTGAGTTGATAGATGGAAATTATTCCTTCTGCATGAGAAGAATAATTATGCAATTGAAAATACTTTCTCATGCCCAACAACCATGTCTCTGCATCTTCATCCTTCTTGTGTTCACCATCAAATTTAGGAGGTTTGATTTTGTTCATTTCTCCTCGTAGCTCATCCACCCCAGACCTCTTATGCTTCCTAATAGGGGATGGACTTGAGTTGTGTACTCTCTTATTGGATTTCCTCGGGGAGTGTTGGTGATGTCTACTATCACTTTTTGTTCTTATGTGACTTCCTAATTTTCTTGAGCCACTCTCCTTATCCAATTTATTTTCTATTCTTTCCAGGCTCTATATCAAATTTATGTTGGATTCTCCTTGTTTCTCCTTACCTTTCATGAGATTTTTGTTATCTGCCCGGTGAATTTGGACATCTTTCTGCAAATTTTTAATGATTTTCATCATGCCCACATACTTATCTATTTCCTCTCCATGCCCATTGGGGTTTGTCTCTTCGACTCCCAAATGGACATCCATTCCTCTAGCTTCATTTTTCGAACTGTAAGAATCATGTGCCTCCTCCATTTCTTTGCACTTTGCAACAATTCAGTTTGGTTCTGACAATTATTAATTCTGCAAAATGTGCACTCAATCGAATTTTTGTTAGGCTAATAGACTTTAAAAATTTTCCCGAATAAACCAATATGATTCAATAAAATCAATATCAAATTCCATTTTCAACAGGTCTTTGTCGGTCAAGAACCCCTTTAGGCTTTTATCTATCATCCTAGCTCTATTCTACAACAATTTTTTAGGCGTTAGCCCCTTTTTTCTTCTTCCCTTGGTTCGCATGGTACCACATATGTGACCCAATGCTAATGATTTGGGCACTTATCTGGAGCCTTGAAACTTTGAGCTATGGGGCTTCAGAGGTTTCCCTTTTTTCTTGTGTCCCAACATCACATAACAATGAACTGTAAAACATGTGAAGAATGGTGGATCTATGATCCACATTCCTTGCTCCAATCTATGGTGTATAGGAGCTTCAGAACTCCAGGCTTCGGTAGTATCCAAAGCGCATCACAACCAATCTCCCGGAGTGTTGCAATGGTGAACTCGCGAAGTGGGGTGGATCAACGGTCCTCGACTTACCAACATCCAATGGTTGATATTTACTTTGGAACTTCATCTTTGGGAGTTTAAAATTGTCCATACTCTCAATCTTTTCAGAGTGCTAAGTCTTCGGACTACTGCATCTGCTGCCACATATCCTTTGTGATAGACGGTCAAGGTATACTCCGACCTTTGACCTTTGGGAGTTCTCGACACAATGCTACTGTAACTTCTTTTCTCCAGAGTACCACATCTCTGAATTTCCTGATATGGCATCACACATCCACTGTGACCATCAGGGCCCCACCATCCATGCTCGAGAGGAGTCCCACGTGAAAAAATATTAGAAGAGGACACGTGGCCCACTAAGATGGGTGAAACATGTCACATTCTATCAAGAATTTCAATCATATTAAGGTTCTTAACTCGTTGACACATGGCACACATCCCATGTGTCCATGTCATTTCGAGTGATTTCAGTAGGCCACGTCACTTCAGGACTTCAATCTTCGAGATTTCAGAATATTTTACCTTAGAATTCCTCAAATCTCCCGAACTCTGAATTTTTAATCTACTTTACCTTCTGGGGCCCACATGGTACAACTGTCAAAAATTAAGTTGGTGGCACATGGCCCCACATGTCATATTTATTTTGGTCCAACAAGATCATCAAAAGTACCATTTTGATTGACACGTGGTAGGACTAAGGAAGTCCACGTCACCTTGGGTGATGTCATCATGCCACGTCACTTCGATACTTCGGGCTTTGGGATATTTCACCTTAGAACACCCTATTTCTCTCGAATGTCGAATTCCCAAACAAGACGATATTCTGACACACGTCTCCTTCAACGAATGGTCTGGATTAACTTCAGACTTCAAGACTTCAGGAGTTTGCGCCTTAGAACAACCTGTTTCTCTCAAACGTCGAATTCCCAAACAAGTCGATCTTCTGGCATGTGTCTCCTTCGACGAGTGATCCATATTAAATTCAAACTTTGGGGCTTCGAGAGTTTCTACCTTAGCACACCCTGTTTCTCTCGAACATCGAATCCCTAAACAAGTCAATCTTCTGACACACATCTCCTTCGACGAACGGTCCGAATTAAATTCAGACTTCGGGACTTTGGGAGTTTACACCTTAGCACACCCCATTTCTCTTGAATGTCGAATTCCTGAACAAGCCAATCTTATGACACGTGTCTCCTTCGATAAACGGTCCAGATTAACTTCGAACTTCTGGACTTCATCAATTTGAACCTTAGCACACCCTATTTCTCCCAAACGTTGAACTCTAAATTTACGAATTGTCGTGAGATCTACAGCTCTGATCTGTCTTTGGTCGATCCAACAGTCAAAACTTCCCCCCCTTGGATCTATGGTGTAGATCCTCTTCGGGACTTCAAAACTTCGGGCTTCGACCCCTCTTTCTCTTATAACCCATAACTTTCGCCGAAGTCATGAAGTTTGAATGACTTGGGGTTAACCTTCCTACATCGTTCTCCATATCTGACGGTTGTGAAGGATCCTCCTCCTCCTGAACAGATCCTATGGCCCAACACCACGAATGTTCTAATTTATTTCTCTATGGCCATTTCTTAAACTTGTTACATCTTCTATGTTTTCGAACACAGTCCAAGTATTCTTTCAATGCCCTTTTGGCACTCTGTACCTAAACATTCTCTTGACTTTCAACGTTGAATTTCTCCTTCATGGCCCATCCAGGTTTTAGTAGAAACCATGGGCTTTGTTAGAACTAGGATTCACCCTCATATTGCAAGAGGATAATCCCAGTACCCATCAAAATGTTTGGTGGATGTTGGTTTTATGAGTGGAGGTCAAATGGACATAACTTAGTACAAGAAAGTTTAACACAGGAACTGGACTAGTAATGCATAAGGAAATGAGGGCCTCATTAACTTCAGACAATAGTTTAAGATTAAAGGTGAACAGAAGGAAGACTTAGTGAGAAAGGTGGACAAGTCTGCCATGAGCATCTGACTTTCAGGCAGCTTGTTGAAGAAAAAATCAGGCGCAAAAGTACTCTTGAACTCAAGTTTCAAGCAATGAAATATATCACAGCAACATAATAATCAAACCTACATTATCATGCAACTACAACAACTCGACTAGATCCTCCATGCCGGAGTATTTCATCATAAGGGGAAATAAGACAACAAGGAAAGTACTGGAATAGGTCACTGTTGCATTATAATCAAACCTACACTATAATACAACCACAACCCTTGACTGTATCCTCCATGCCCGAGTGTTTCAGCACAGTTTACACAATAAGATGAAAGGGAACTAACTTCTATTAACGTGAAAGTCTCAAATCATATACATAACCAGAAAAAAAATTGGCATAAAAAATTACATAGTAGGGAGCTCTGCTCAACCAATTGACATGCTTAACAAAATATTGAACTTATCTACTTATACTCAAATCAGTCCAAAACTGCCAGAAGTGTGATATGGCATCTCCTTCAACGCTTTGCGTTTGAGCAACCTTCTATCAGACTGTGCGTGTTTCCTCCTGTTAGACGCAAACCAGGTTCAATATGGACCTACATAAAAATGGCCACTATTGTACTTTGTTGACAGTCCTGCCTCCATAGCCATAACTTCCGAGATTTCCATTTATGGACCGAGCTAAGGTTTCAGCTACTAGTCCCTGCTTCATTAACCAGATCTTCATCGGGATTAGAGCGTGTTTGTATGACTGACAGAAGACCATCTGTCACAACCAGATTGGGTGTTGAGTATGCAGGTGGTCGTAAAATTCAACCCTTGTTCATTAGTTGGCCCTTCCTCGGGATTGGAGTGCGGCGGGATGATTGTTGGGTGACCACTTTTTGATATGGGATAGAACATTAATTGTTCATGTGATTTCAGGGCCACGAGAAGTGGTTTAGGCCCACACCGATTTTGCACCCGAAATGCACCGCCACTTACCACATCGCCACCTGGAAAAACAATGGTTTTCATTTCGACACGCCCCTTGAATTTTATCGTCCGTGCATGTTGTGGCCCCGAAATGATATGAGACTGTTGATCTAAAAGGGACCTGAGATATAGGTGTGTCGACTGCTTTAGCACCCCCGCCAAACTTTTATCCGCCTGCTACTTTGGAGTCCTTCCATCTGTGCTTAGAGATAGTGCCACATCGAACCTACACAGGGGATTTCGATCATTGCAGACCTCACCTGCTCGCCTGCATTCATGATGCTTTGTGTGATAACATTTGGCTCCACAGGGGATGGCATGCTCCCTGCGATCTTCCAAGAATGCGCAGTTCCAGTGCCTTAGCTTTTGGGCCATGGAGTCTCTTATTTAAACAAAAAATGAAAGGAAGTGGTAATTACAATGATGGAAATCCAATCATGGCTTAAAAAAAATATTTCTTTAGAAATTGCCCATTGATAGGGATGCCCAAAACTTTGGCATCCTCCAAGATTTGCAACTTATAGGTGTTATTTAAAATACTTCAAAAATCTTGAAGGGACCAATCCATAAGGGTTCAAATTTACCATGTTTTCCTTTTTCTTGCTTGGGGGCATCCCACTTGAGCACCAAATCTCCCAGCTGAAAATTTTCCTTGCTTGCCTTCTTGTCAAAGGCTCGTTTTATTCTCTACTGGTGATCTTGAGCTTTATCAAGTAGTTGCTCTCTATCCTGTTGTACTTCTACCATCTATTGTATCCTCCTGACCATATCGTCAGGTTCTCCTTGGTAGTCCTACAGGAATTTTTCCATAGGCAAGGAAAGTTGAGTAGGAAAAACATCCTCCACCCCATACACAAGATGAAAAGGGGAACACCCAGTGACCTCTTTGTTGTAACTCTGTCAGCCCATAATGCAAATTTCAGCTTTAAGTCCCAGGCTTTCTTGTTGTCTTCTAACAATTTCTTCATGATATTTATGAGTATTTTGTTAGAGGACTTTGCCAAACCATTTCCATGAGGGTAGTAGGGATTAGAATGTATTAGTGTAATCCCATACGGCTCACAAAACTTGATCAATGGTCCGACTTTGAAAGAGGTAGCATTGTCTGTAACAATCCTACTTGGACAGCCAAATCTGGACATGATATCTTCAAATAAGCTTATGATTACCTTGTGGGAGGCACTCCTTGTAGGGATGGATTCTATCCATTTGGTGAAATAATCAGTGGCAGTCAAAATCCACCTGTGTTGACCACTTGAGGTTGGGTGGATCTCTCCAATGAAGTCAAGACCCAACTGTTGAAAAGGTCCAAAAACCAATATAGGTTTTAAAGGCAAAGATTTGAGTTGCTACTTTCCAGCAAAATTTTGACACTTGACACAAGCCCTAATCTTTGCACAAATATTAGTAAAAAGGCTTGGCCATAAATACCCAACTCTGAGGAATTTATAAGCTGTGGTCCTCCAAAAATGATGTCCCCCACATAAGTTGTCATGAAAATCAGTCATATCTCTTTGGGCTTCCTGTGGGTCCATACATCTTAACAGAACTCCCAGAGGATCCTTCTAGTACAAAACCTGATCAATGAGACAATATTTGATTGCTTTGAGTTTCAAATCTCTTACCTTGTTCTCGTCCAAACCATCAGAAGGTCGTAACTTCTACAGAAAATATATGATGTCTTTATACCAGATGCATTATGCTAATTTCAGGATGACATGAGAGTCTTTATCAACAATCTCAGTTTACCAATTTTTTGAATGTATGTTCATGAAATTAACCCCTAAAGCCTTGCAGTTTGATTCAACCAATAGTCTAGCTAAACCTTGGCCTTTTATCAATTTAGTGGGCTTTATTTCACGGTCAAATTCCCAAATTTTGGCAATCCATTTGCTTCTCTTCCCATCTATATCAGGCTGGATCAATATCTCTTTCACTGAGGCTGAGGGGACAAATGGAATAATATTTGAATGCAGAACATAGATTCTAAAATCCTTGAGGGATCTCACTAAAGCATATTCCTTCTTCTCCATGATATCATATCTCATTTCTGCATCCCTCAATGCTCTGCTGAAAAAGGAAATAGGTTTCTCTATCTGCTCTGTATTTATCTGTAGCAAAACAACAACCAATGTATCAGATGAGGCAAAAGGAAATATCAGAAATTCCTTAGAATAGTCAGGGATGACAAACATAGGTGCCTCAGTCAAAGCCCTTTTGATTTGGTTAAAATAATTTATGGACTCAACAATCCATTTCACCTCGCTTTCTTTTCTAAGCATGGTTGTAATGTGCTTAACCAACTCAACAAAATTAGAAATGAATCTTCTCAGAAAGTTTATTTTACCCAAGAAAGACTGAACCTCTTTCTTAGATCTAGGAAAAGATAAGGTCTAGATGGTCTCTACTATGCTTGAATCAATTCTTATCCCTTTAGCTGACACAATATGCTCCAATAATTTCCCCTCTTTCATAATGAACAAATATTTCTTAGGGTTGAGGGAGAGACCAAATTTTCTGCATTTCAGGAAGAATTTCTTCATATGATGGAAATGCTCTTTATCTGACCTTGAGAATACTATAATGTCATCCAAATAG
This sequence comes from Picea sitchensis, assembly GCA_010110895.2. Taxonomy (NCBI): domain Eukaryota; kingdom Viridiplantae; phylum Streptophyta; class Pinopsida; order Pinales; family Pinaceae; genus Picea; species Picea sitchensis. The sequence continues at coordinate 14,633 of SNQJ01S0141103.1, forward strand.
ATGATTAAAAATTTATCTTCCTCCCCAACAAAGGAAATGGCCATCGCTCACTGGAAGGTTTCTCCTGCATTCATCAATCCAAAGGGCATTTTAGCATACATGAATGTTCCCAGAGGAGTAGTGAAGGTTGTCTTTTCTCTATCTTTAGGAAGGACAAAGATCTTATTGTAGCCAGAAAATCCATCAATCATGGACATCCTATATGATCCAACCACTCTCTGCAAAATGTGTTCCATCTTTGGCAAGAGATAGTTATCCTTTTTGGAGCTCCTGTTAAAATTCCTGAAATCTACACATAATCTGATCTCCCCATTTTTCTTTCTCATAGACACCAAATTAGCCACCCATTCTGAATATCTCAAGGGGATGATGATCTGGGCATCCAACATCTTCTTCACTTCTTTTTCCATAATAGGCAACAACATAGGATTTATATGTATAAGTTTCTGCCTGAAAGGTTTGGCCTCTTCTTTCAAAAGGATCTTATGCTCAATGATGTTGGCGTCATATGTCCTTAAATATTCATATTTCCAAGAAAACACATCAGAAAACTCGTTCAAAATCTTGGCATACTCAACCCTTTTCTCCTTTGATAGGCTACTAGACAATTGGACATACTTGGGATCCTGCTCTATTCTTAAATTTCATTCAGTCACATCAGCCTCTTTAGTTGAACCTTTAACCTTTACAGCAACATCATGTATGTCAAACAATCTCTCCAAGGGGACAAGTCCCTTTGGAATATGGTTACTTGGCAACTGAACAATATGATGGTCAACAATTTTATTCAGAAAATCATCAACATGAGGGATTTCTTTAGTATCTTGATCCTTCTTAATATGCAAATCAGAAAATTCATCCACAATCTCAAGAAATATTTTCATTTCAAGATCCTCCTAAAAAAATTTCTAATGTTTGACATTGTCATGAATAGAGGGTATATATTTTACTTCCATCTCATTCTTGAGATTTGGGGGAAAAGGGACCCTGAAATTGTTGGATCATGTTGTCATTGATGCCAATGGTTTTATTGATTGATGTCAAAGGATTGATTGATTGATGATTGATGTAATATAATATGTATTGTCCTTGAT
>SNQJ01S0141103.1:17767-33127 GCA_010110895.2 Picea sitchensis
CAAAGATTGGTGGGAAACTTTCTTTTAGCAAAAGGAAATAGAGGAAACCTCATTATTTTTAATCATGGCCACCTAGGAGTTCTTTAGGGATGCTATTAAGGAAAAATACTACCCTGTCAAAAGTTATGACGACATGTATACCAAATGGACCACACTGCGGCAAGAAAGAGACCAAGCAGTGCGAGATTTCACAAATATCTTCCATACCTTGCGCACCAAGTTGGGTATCAAATATTCGGAGCGACATCTGGTGATCAATTATCACTGTTCTCTGCATAGATACATCCAGACCAAAATGGAATTTCTGGACATCTCATCATTGGATGCGGCCTACCGATATGCCGTCAAAATTGAGCAGAAGCTCAAACAAAAGACACGGCAATTTGGGCCTGGGAACCCCTCACAAAAAAATCCAAGAAAGGACGACCCGAACCCACCGAACAAAGGATGGAGCAAAGATGGAAAGTATCAAGACAACCAGTCCAAGCCGCAAGTAAAGAAGAACACTGAAAAGACAAATAAAGATACCGAGAAGTGGTGCAACTTCCATAAGAGCCCTTGGCATAACACTATTGATTTCCGCTCAAAGCAGTCACTGGTGGCCGAAGTGAAAGCCTCTGAATCAGATGCAAATTATGACTCTGAGCTAGAACCAGAAAGGGGAAGACAGATCATTGACACGGAACCCAGTGCCACCATTTCTACCACCAAGCTCCAACTTGGTGAACCAGACGAGCCAGAAGAAGCAGAGCACCTCTTCCATTCATAGATGTGGGTAAAAGGCACCCCGCTGCACTTCATCGTTGATAGCGGTAGCTAGAAGAACCTCATCTCAGTAGAGGTCATCAAGCGGTTGGCCCTGTCAACAACGCCACACCCACAACCGTACACCATTGGATGGCTCCGCCAAGGAAGCAATCTCCGCGTCAGCCAACAGTGTCGAATGTCGTACGGCATCAATCCCTTCAAAGATGATGTATTATGTGATGTTGCTCCTCTCGAAGTTTGTGATGCTCTTTTGGGCCAACCTTATTTATGGAAACATCATGTTGTATATGAGTCTAGGCCTCGTAGTGTTATTATTACTTTAAACAGGAAATTGTACAGGATACCCGAGGCAGTCCCACCTAGTGTTATTTCCTTTATCTCTGCTAAGAAATGCAGGAAGGTCATATCTCAGACAGGGAAGTTTGTCTTCTTCATGATTCGCTCTTAGAATAAGTGAAATATCATAGCCACATCCAGGGTCTCTACGACCGACCTCTCCACATAGCAGAAGCAAGTAGATAAGGTCGTGGAAGAATACCCGGATATCTTCTCCTCACCTACAGGGGTACCTCTGCACTGTCAGGTCAAGCACCCCATCGATCTGACCCCCGGCGCACTGCTACCCAATGGGCCAGTCTATCGTTGCTCTCTGTTAGAGAATGAGGAGATCAAGCGACAAATCCAAAAAATTCTCCACAAGGGGCACATTCGCCCCATCTCATCACCTTGCGGGAGCCCAATCGTGCTGGTACAGAAGAAATATGGAACATGGCGACTCTGTATTGATTATCGGGATCTGAATAAAATCAGATTCAGAAACTGGTACCCAATTCCCCGAATCGACGACCTCCTTGATCAACTCACGGGGGCCAAATACTTTAGTAAGATTGATCTGAAGTCTAACTACCACCAGGTCCCGATAGAACAGACAGATGCATGGAAGACCACCTTCAATTCAAAGGAAGGCCTTTTTGAATGGTTGGTCATGCCCTTTGGTTTGAAAAATGCTCCAACCACTTTCATGAGGATGATGGACGATATCTTGCGACCATTCACCAATACTTTTATAGTGGTGTATCTGGATGACATTCTAATTTATTGCAAGACTTGGGTCGAACACTTGCAACATATTCAGCAAGCTCTACACACCCTGCGGCAATACAAGATATATGCCAACTTGGAAAAATGCTCATTCGGCATGGACAGGGTCCATTACCTGGGCTACATCACTGATCAGCATGGCCTACATGTGGATCCAACCAAGATCCAAGTCATCTATGACTGGCCAGCCCCAACAACACTCACTGAGCTTCAAAGCTTCTTGGGCCTTGCCAATTTCAATCATAGGTTCGTGTTGCATTTCTCCCATATTACATGGGCCCTCGGCCAAATAAACAGGGGTGGTGGTAAGGCAAAATTTTCATGGGGCCAGTCCCAACAACAAGTGTTCGATGATTTGAAGCAGCGCTTGTGATCAGCCCCAGTACTTTCACTACCAAACCTATAACATTCTTTTGAGATCGAGACAGATGCTTCAGACTATGTTGTGGGCATCGTTCTCACTCAACACGGCCACCCCATGGCCTATCATAGTGAGACACTATCAAATACTGTCCGTAAGTACCCTACTTATGACAAAGAAATGTACTCCATTGTGCAAGCATGCCACCAGTGGAGACATTACATTCTTGGGAAGGAGACATTCATCCACACTGATCATAAGCCACTGTAGTTCATGCAGACATGGGAAAAATTGCAGAATGACCACCATCAAAAGTGGTCCACATACTTGCAGCAATTCCACCTCAACATCTAGTATAAAATAGGAAGCACCAATCACGTCGTTGATTGCCTCAGCAGACTTCCAGTCCCGGCACTCACCACGGTGCTAGACTCTTGCTGCCATGAGACATTTGGATGGCCCCAACTCTATGAGATAGACCCGGACTTCGCCACCACCTACCAAATTTTGGGTGCAAATGCAGTTTCGATAATTTCCATCTTTAGGATGGGTTGTTGTGTCGTCTGGGCCATATATGTGTTCCATCAAGTGAGCGATCAAAGTTGATCTGGGAAGCCCACTACAGTTGGGTGGTAGGACACTTCAGCGTTGAAAAGACAGTGGCAATGCTACAGAAACATTTATACTGGTCGAAACTTCAACAGGAGGTCAGCAAGTATATCAGGTCCTGCACTACCTACACTATTGCCAAACCGACCACTAAGAAGCAGGGCCTGTACACCCCTCTTCCTACTCCTGACAGACCATGGGAATCCATCTCAATGCACTACATGTTAGGCCTCCCATCCACCAAGCGGGGAAATGACTGTTTTTGTGTGGTTGTTGATCGCTTTCTAAGATGGTGATTATGATTGCCTGCAAGAAAAGCATCATAACAGAGGCCACTGCCAAGCTCTTCTTTGAACGAGTTTGGGTACATTTTGGAATCCCACAAACCATTGTCTCATATTGGGATAGTTGATTTCTCAGCACATTCTAGTCGAGTCTCTGGTCACTTTTGAATACCAAGCTCATCAAATCCATGGCCTTCCACCCCCCGATAGATGGCCAAACCGAGGTTGCAAATCGAATGATTGTGCATATCCTTCACATGTATAATTCAAAGCACCCTTTCACATGGGATGATATCCTTCCCTATGTCTAGCATAGATACAACCGAGCCCTGCATAGCTCAACCGACCACAACCCCTTTCAAGTGGGGTTGGGATTTCAACCATTGGTACCCATAGATGTTTCACTTCCCCTTGCGGTCACCTCGACCGACTCATATCCTGATCCAACTGAAGCTGACAAAGCCACCTAGTTCATTGAGTGGATCCAACACATCCACCAATAGGTTCAGGATATCCTACAGAAGTCCAATGACAAGTATAAACAACGCCAAGATCAACATCAGGTGTTGCATAAGTTTCAGGTGGGCGACAAAGTTTGGTTGCACTTGCAGAAAGAATGCCTTATAGGACCCCATCATAATCTTCGCCCACTCCGTTATGGGTCATACACTATCACCAAGGCCGTGGGAGATAATTCTTTTGAGCTCAACATTCCTCCTTTCCTTGGTCTACACCCAGTTTGCAACGTGGATCTCCTTCGCCCTTATTTCCCCCCATTATTGGACACCTCAGAAGTAGCAGAACAACTGAAACCAATAGAGATCAACCCCAACTGCCTACAACAAGCATCCAATTATCATATTGTGGATAGATATATCAAGGGCACTCGACAACAAAGGATCTATCTTTATCGAGTCATCAAAGCAGGGCAGCTCCTGCACCAAGGCAAGTGACTCACCCGGGGCCAAATTCAGCAGAAATTTCTTCATATGATGGGGGACCTCAACGCAATGGATACCATTTCTTCCTAAGGAGGGAGGATTTATCCATATGGATATCGGTGGCCACCCACCTTTTCCAACTGGCTCAAAATAGTTTTCTGACAATTTTGGCAATTTACTATTTTTAGCAATTTTAACTTCCAGGGCCATTTTGAGGGCCTAAATGAAGGTTTTTCGGGATTCATCTCCTCAATGATAGAAAAAGTCACGATTGAGCCCCCAAAATTAATCTCCTCTATGATACCTTTCCAACGGGCTATCACATGCCTAAAATGGAGATCGTATGCAAAAGTTACGACCCCAGGAAGTTGATGTACTAACTTACCCAAACGGGGCCCACATGACTTTTGGCGCTTCATCTCCTAGGGTTAGGTTTTTGGATTTCTAGGGTTTTTGGAATTCTTGCTTATTTTAAAAATGCCTCCAGATCCTCATTGTAACCTTCTTCTTTTGAATGCGCACTGCCGTCACATCTCTTCTCAGAGATAAGCTGCCACCATTCCAGCAAGCTTGTTTTCATCGCATTTTACAGTTTCAACTTATTTCGTTATTGAATAGAAAACCAGTTTTACTATATCTCCGTTATTTTGTGTTAAGAACCTGTTAATAATCTGTATTCATTTTGTTTTTCTCATAAACTCCAGATCAGTGGAATAATATGAAGGCTCAGGATGCAACACTTTGGAGAGGTATCGTTTGAAATCTTCAATTTTAACTAGCTCCAAGAAAGGTACAAGGATTGTATTCTTTTGAATCTTATTCTCAAAGATAAAATAGGAGGGAGGCTTAAAAATATCCTTCACTTATGGGATAGGGATCTTAACCACTGCCTGGGGGTTTTGTGCCTTTGTTTCTTTGCTGCTAGCTGCCATATTCCTAGCAAGATTCTCTGCTCTAGTAGGTTGATCAAGAATACTAGGATTTCCTTCTTTCTTCTTGGACCTGAGGTTGTATCCATTTGGATTTCCACTGGTCCTTTCTCCTTTTCTCATCTCATTTAGTTGGATATCCATGAGGGACTCTTGATATGCAGACTCAGTTAAATGAGGGGATGAAAAGGTGTAACCAAGACAATGGATTTCAGGATCAATTTCTTCTTCCTCTCCTTCCTCATTAGTAACCAGGTTATTTTGGAGAGGGGCTTGGATTTTTTTATCATCCATATCCCTATTTATTTAATCCCTATGGATGATCTGAGGGGCATTATTTGGTCTCCTGAAATTTCCCCTGTTTTCAATATTTTGGGCATTCTTATAGCCTTGTTTCCCCTCAAATTTCAATTTCTCCATTTCTATAGAAAGTTATTTTACCAATTTTGTTAACTTATCAACTTGAAGGTGGGAAGCAGAGGAACTAGAGGTCGAAGATTCAGCCTTAGATTTTCTCCTGTCTCTATTAGCCTTACTCATAAGCTTATCAACTGCCAATATATTGGATTCTACTTCAAGGGATACATCTTGCATATGAGCCAAGGAGGTAGCTCTTATTTCTCTTAGCAGGAGGAAAAAATCAGGGTCAAAAGAACTAGCATAAGTGATATTGGCAGAGGTTTTAGTAGGCTTAATATCAGTAGGGATCTTATTGTACATCTTATTAAATCTCTTTGAGAAATCTGAAACAGATTCCCCCTCCTCTCTCTTAAGTGATCCAAACTCTATAATATAATAAAGGAAGTATTTCTTATCCACCCAATGTCTTAAAAATGAATCATCCAGAGCTTCAATCCCATCAATAGATCTAGGATTTAAGCCCCTGAACCATATTCTAGCCTCACCATCAAGGCTCTCTACAAAAACTCTCAACCAAACATCTTCATTTTCAATATTAATATTATCTGCATAACTGTAAAAAGTTGAAAGGTGTTCTTCAACAATTATGTCTTCCTCTCCTATAAACTTGGGCATATACTTGAGGTAATATCCAACTGGGAGGGGATTCACAGGTTGAGGTAAAACAAGAGAGGCATACCTAGCAGCCACTATGGCATCCATTTTGTTTCTAGGAAGATTAGCACCTACCATTGGAATGTGAAATGTAGGGGAACCAGTGGGAGATGGAGTTTGGATAGGTGGGACTGGAGTTGTGTTTCCAGGGGATAATGGAAACAACTAAGTGTTGGAGGAGAATAATATTGGGTTCAAGGGAAAACAAGTTTCCCCCTCTTTAGATACATCAACTATGACAGGAGGAGGAGTAGGAAGACCCAAAGTGGGACAATCTTCTAATCTCCTGGGTCTAAACCACTTTACAATCTCAGGGGAAACAGGGGTGTCAAAAATTTCTTATAAATAATGCCTAGAAGAGGAGAATTCAACAGGGAAAATACCAATATTTAAACTTTTGGAAACTCCAACAGATGGTATAAAAGGAGAATCAGATGCAACTACTAGAGTTTTTAAAGAAGAATTATGTAAATTACCAGAATCACCTGGTACAACAGTTGAAATCCCTTCTTGAGAGGTCTTTCCTTTTCTGATAATATTTTCTGGGTCAACTTCAGGTGTTTTCAGAGGCAAATATGGAGTAGACCTCATGTGTCTACCTTTCAGAGCCACAACTAAAACAATGGAGTCGCCAGGTGCAAGATACAATCTTCAAGTTATTGATTTATGATGCACCTTCAGAATCAAAATCTATTTGTCCTTCTATCCTGGGGAAATGTCTTCAATTCATTCCCTGACAATGACGCCATGAATGTTAGCACTAAGAGTCACCCTCAGATTGCAATAGGATAGCCCAGTAATCATCATAATGTTTGGTGGATGTTGGTTTTATGAGTGGAGTTCAAATGGACATATCTCAGTACAAGAAAGTTTAACACAAGAACTGGACTAGTAATGCATAAGGAAATGAGGGCCTCATTAACTTCAGTTAGTAATTTAAGATTAAAGGTGACCAGAAGGAAGACTTGGTGAGAATAGTGGACAATTCTGCCATGAGCATCTGGCTTTCAGGCAGCTTGTTGAAGAAAAACTAAGGCGCATGAGTACTCTTGAACTCAAGTTTCAGACACTGAAATATATCACAACAACATAATAATCAAACCTACATTATCATGCAACTACAACAACTTGACTGGATCCTCCATGCCCGAGCATTTCAACATAAGAGGAAATAAGACAACAAGGAAAGTAATGGAACATGTCACCGTTGCATTATAATCAAACCTACATTACAATACAACCACAACCCTTGATTGGATCCTCCATGCTCGAGTGTTTCAGCACAGTTTACACAATAATATGAAAGGAAATTGACTTCTATTAATGTGAAAGTCTCAAATCATATACATAACCAGAAAACAACTCTGGCATCAAAAATTACATAGTAGAGAGCTATGCTCAACAAGTTGACACACTTAAAAAAATATCAAACTGATATACTTATACTCAGATCAGTCCACAACTTCCAGGAGTGTGATCTGGCATCTCCTTCAAAGCTTTGCATCTGAGAAACCTTCTTTCAAACTGTGTGTGTTTCCTCCTGTCAAACGCAAACTAGGTTCAATATGGACCTGCATAAAACTGACCACTGTTGTACTTTGCTGACATTCCTGCCTCCATACCCATAAATTCTGAGCCTTCCATTTATGGACTAAGTTGAGGTTTTAGCTACCATTTCCTACTTCATTAACTAGATCTTCATCAGGATTAGAGCATGGTTGTACGACTGGCAGAAGACCATCTGTCGCAACCGGATTGGGTGCTGAGTAGGCAAGTGGTCGTAAAAGTCAACCCTTGTTCATTGGCTAACCCTTCCTTGGGATTGGAGTGTGGCAGGACGATTGTCGTATGACCACTTGTTGATATGGGGTAGGACATTAATTGTGCACATGATTTTGGGGCCACGGGAAGTGGTTTAGGCCCACACCGCTTTTTCGCTCAAAACGCACCACCGCTTGCCATGTTGCCACCTCGCAAAAAAATGGTTTTCTTTTCAGCCCACCCCTCAGATTTTATCGTCCGCGCACATTGCAGCCCCAAAATGATATAACATCATTGATCTGAAAGGGACCTAAGATCTGGATGCGCCGACTGCTTTAGCACCCTCGCCAAACTTTTCTCTGTCTGCTAACTTTGGATTCCTCCCATCTGTGCTTAGAGATAGTGCCACATCAAACCTACACAAGGGATTTTGATTGTTGTATACTTCCCCTGTTCACCTGCATTCATGCTTCTTTGTGTGATAACAGGCTCTGAACTTGAGTTTTTCCATTTTGACAACAATTTTTTTCCGAAACTTTTGCTTCCACTAACATGGCTCATCCAGGATCAGTGTTGAAACCATGGCTCTGACACCATTTTGTAATGTCCCCAGCCATTAACATGTCAGGAAACGTCACTTCTTAGACGTCTCCCTTATCTCTGATACCAATTCAAGAAATCCCCGGCCTTAACCAACAGGCCAAGCCATGCCACCGAATAACCTTTATGCTCTGATACCATTTTGTAAATTTATATGCATGCATATCTAAGGAAAATTAAAAGTTACATCATTATGTTCATGACACTTATTCATGTGGAAATAATCATTAAAACATTCTAACACTACATGCATACAGACGACATATTCTAACCATACACATATTAATTCGGAAATAACAATAAGCCTACACATACATCATATATGATATATCTAGGAATTACTCATCAAGTTATAAAACATGTACAATTACACAACATACAATCAACAGAGATTTGGTACTTATCTTTAAATATATGAAAACCAACTGTGTTCATACCTTCTATGAACCTCCTAGCCTTAGACCATGTTTCTCATCACGCTCAACAGTGGGTCACCCCCGAGTTGGGACTAAACGCCATCGGGCAAGGGATTCCTAGGCTTGGCAAGGGAAACATGAAAGTCACACAGGTCAAGAAGAAGGATTATCACCCAGGGCCATCTCACACTAACAACCCACAAAATATCATTCCCCACATGCTTGTCCCACCCCAGGAAGTGTGTCCCTTCTCTGCTCAACAGTCCTTCGGCTGCCCCACTTCCCTTCCAGGGCTTCAACAACAGCCCGGACAAGAATTCTCAGAGAACTATAGTTGTAGTTGGGCTCCCTCTGGGAAATCACTTCCCCAACAACCTCTCTCACCTAGAGAGAGTTTGATCCAGGTGGATATCGGTGGCCACCCACCTTTTCCAACTGGCTCAAAACAGTTTTCTGACAATTTTGGTAATTTACTATTTTTAGCAGTTTTTAACTTCCGGGACCATTTTGAGGGACTAAATGAAGGTTTTTTGGGATCGATATTCTAAATTATTTTCAAAGGATATAATTGAGCCCCATAAATTAATCTCCTTGATGATACCTTTCCAACGAGCTATCGTGCACCCCAAACGGAGATCGTATGCCAAAGTTACGCCCCCGGGAAGTTGATACACCAAACTACCCAAAACGGGGTCCAAAAAAATGTTGGTTTTTCATCTTCCGGGGTTAGGGTTTTGGATTTTCTTTATGATAAAAATTCCTTTGGAGCCTCATTGTAAAATCATCTTCTTGTGAATGTGAGTAGCGGACACATCTCTTCTCAGAGATAAGCTACCACCATTCTAGCGAGTCTTTCACTCTGTATTTTTACAATCTTTGTATATTTTCGCTCATTGATAGAAATTTGTGTATTACTATATCTTTGTGTTTATGGTTTCATATATGATACATTTCTATTATATTATTGGATATCTGAGATAACTCTGTACATTTTATTATATCTCTGCTCTCATTTCATGCCGAAAATAATTCGGATCAGTGGTATCAGAGCAGGCTGCTCTTGATCATTTTTTTCAGTGCATGTCCCCGACGAGGTCCGAGTATATAAATTTAGGTCTCGAGCTTGTATCTCTTGAAGAAAATCTCTCTCGTATGCCCAAGAAACCCTCCATGGCAGAAGAAAAGAAAAATTACGGAGCAGACGATTCTATCAATCTGTTGCTTAAGCAAGCTCTCACGCGACTTCAAATGATGGAGAATTTTTCCCACATACTTCAACGCCTGTCGATAGAAACATGCACTTCTTCATCAAACAACCACTTTGGAAGCACCAATTTTTATGCTCCCATATTTGAAGGTCAAATAGATATGAATGCCCTAGACAAATGGTTAAATCTATTAGAAGGTTATTTCTTTGTTTATAATTTTTCCGACAGGGAAAAGATCACCTTCACACTCCTTAAATCTCTCCCCCATGTAAAACATTGGTGGGAAACTTATTGGGAGCAAAGTTCCACAGAGGAGTCTAGAATATATGGGGTTGAGCCCACTTGGGATTTTTTTGTGGATGCGGTAAAGGAACAATATTACTGTTGGAGCCGCCTTTGTTTTTTAGCCCGTCTTGAAATTCATGTCTTACTGCTCGAAATTGAAAGATGGTTTTCGTATTTTCCTTCTGTGGTTTCAAAATCTCTGAAGTCTTATCACACGAGCGACGATAGTTATCGTACTCTCAAGGCAAGTTCTACTTTTCGTCAAATATTTTTCCCCCTTTGTTTCACCTCAGGATTTCGTATGTTGGATGCTATAGATGACATAGTTCACAAGTCCCAAACAATGAAACGGCGAAATCATTTTAAAATTTTACCTAGGTCAATAACGAGAGTAAAATTTTCCTAAATTATGGTTAAGCATAGTCGGGGTTTTGTGTCTCGGCGTTTACTAAATCCAAAAGTCTTACTGTCATAACCCTGATAGCCGAAATCATGAATTTCTTGTTTTAGTAACCCGCATTAAGTTTAAAGGTAAAAGCTTAGCCGTGGTTAAGTTCTGTCGGAAATTTGCAACTCGACGTATTTTCTTTTAAAAAGCTACATTGTCAAAACCCCGAGTCGCAAAGTCGCGATAAAGATATGAACATAATTAATTAAACACTTAATCTGATTTTATCCTCCCTTTTAATTAAAACATACCATCGCGACCTTGCGGTTTCGCAACTCGACATACAAAATTCCCGGAAGCTATACCTTCGAAGCTCCGAGTCACTAAATTGTGATATAAATAATCATGTAATTAATTAATCTCCTAATCACAATTATGTTTTTATTAACCAAAGTCAATCATCACAATTTCGGGTGTTAGAGGTTCAAAGGGTTAAAGCAAAGATTCTCGATGCAACGAGTGCCGAAAGATTAATTAACTTTGGTAAAACATGATTAATTGAACTAAGCCAGCATTTCCCATGATTTGATGCATGCACAGTTTACGAGGTAGCCTTAATTCTTCCTTACGCCAACTGACATTTCGAACCGCCAAAATTTATGGCATTAATTAGAAACAAGGCGAATCGACAAGTAAAGATTGGGTTTTTATTGCTAAATTTATATTTAACCATGATTTGACCGATCTGTTCTTAAAAAGTACCGAGTTTTCAAATATATAGAGATGTTATTCGTTATAACAAATTCATTTCTATATTACGCAGAGCACACTTTTCTCAGCGAACTAATTTCTGTATGTATACATATTTTTATCGAAGAAGAGCTAAAGCAGGATCTCCTGTCATGGCCCCGCGAAAAGCGTCTAAAGCCAACATTGAGGTTTTGGGACAAGGTTCGGACAACATCGCTGATACTTCACCTCAAATTGTCGACTCTGTCCCGAACTGGTCATTTTTTTATGATGTTCTACAGGCCAAATTAGTGGATTATTCTGATGATTCCAGTGACAATGAAAAAGACGACATAACCACCAAATATAAGATCGTCGTCCAATCTGGAATGCATAAAGTAACGGCCAGGCCACGACTGCTCCCTTACTATGATATGGTCCGGTGGGCATTAGACCATGTGGACATACCAACCAGAACCATCATTAATGAGAAGAAGGTCACCATCAGGACTTTTAGACCCAAACAACTGCACGTTATGTACAAGTTTCCTACCGTGTCGGACCTTACATAAGATGTTGAATTCTTGGAGAAGTTCAAACAGAAGGAATGTGTGCAATATGACAAGACTATGTCCAACTTAATCAGAGATTGGGTTTCACACCTTGTAAAGTCCAGGGCAGACAATAATGGTATATATTCAATAGCTTCCTTGGAACCACAGTTCAAGTATATAGCTATGATGACCTGCAGATTATATGGGAGAGAGGACACCTCACATTTCTTTCTTCAATGGGTGTCTCTAATACATCAAGTCGTCGAAGGTTGTTCCTTCGACTGGGAGAAAATGTTGTCTGATAGCTTAACCAGTCGAGTTACAGAGTATCGGGCGCAGAAAGAGAGAGAAAAGATTTATTCATTTTTTATGTCCGCATACATTATGGACATCATGTGCTTTCTAACACCCTTTCCCTTAATGAGCTGGAGTTGGACTCCAGCAGAGGTCGAGCCCATCCACGTCTATCATTCAAAATTATGGGAAAACAAAGCGGCAGATTTCGTATATGAAATTTTTAACTGGGTAATGGTACCGTTACATGTCACTATTTTCGGCCACCCACCACCCAGGATCTCAGACAGTATAGTGATGAATTTGAGCAGTATAGTTGATTGTTATGTAGAATTCGAATTCTCATATCTCAGTGTTTTCGGGGCTTCTGTTCCCCCGCATGCATTGCCATTATTCATCCTCAACAAGCTGGCTTTTCGTGAGGTTGCTAGACAAACAGTAATCGGTGGCATAAGAAAGGAGCTTAAGGGATATTCAAAGAAAGTATGGCCACCTTTTCCTGTTCATTTAAATTCATATTCTTTGTTAGATTTTGGGCATGCTAAAGTTGAGGCAGCAGCCTTGGAAGACCTAAAATTGTGTCTTATTGAATTCAAGAAGCACTATCCGCAAAGGGTCGTAAGTAATCATTTTTCTAGTTGCGGACTCAAGAGGTTTGAACACGAAAATTCACCCTCGGATGACATTTTCTGAGGCACAAGATCTTGTGCTGAGATTTTAGCTCGGATACAAACCTGTTGACAGGCAAAAATGATCGCTCGTCAACTGGATGGGTGGATTTGGTCCGGGGTTGTCTAAATAACCCAGGCCGTTTTGGATGATCCACTCTGACGGGTTTAGCGGCTCCGTTAGCCGATCTAAGTCCTAGGAAAACGAAAGAAAAACTAAGCTAAAGAAACTAATCTAAATGAAAAAAAAAAAAAACTACAGCAAACTATATACAAATCTGAAATATATATATACAGTTTACTAACTAATACTATAGAGAAATCGTCCTACTTATTCAATGTTCAGCTATCAATACAATTAAATCTCCATTACATATGTGCAGTATTTACAAAATACAAATTTTAATCGAAATTTTCAAAAATCATGTGTAAATTGTCTTAGGACAGTGAAACTATTGTTTTTGATTTTTATAATTTTTATGAGAAAGGAATAAAATGAAAACTATCTAAGCTGAGCAATTAAAATAATAATCCTAACTGTAAATATGAACTATATATCTATCTAAACTACTAAGAATTCTTGAATTTATTAACTATTAAATAACAAACTGACCTGAAGTAATGCTTCCTATTTGTCCTGTGCACAGTACTCGATTTAGCTGTTTGATGAGAGGAAACCCGCACCAGATTTTCCACAATATTTTTGTAAATAGGAGGCAGCAGTGTTCTTTGAATACGAATGACAGAACAAACAAGACATAAAACGACAGCAATCTTAAAGTTTACAGATCATCACATTTAGATAAATCCCAGTGCGAAGATTTGCATATAATCGTTCATTTAATTAAGAAGATAAACCTTCTGTTAATTAAATTCAAACAGAGTAATTGTTGTGAGTAAAACGAGATACATCAAATATGGACATAATTCAAATCATAACGCATCAACCTGTAACAAATCCTGATAACTAAAGTAGTCAATGATTTGATTACAAATTAAAATGCACAAAACTTGAACGAAAGTATGATAAATTGAAATCTAAAGTTGTTACAAAAGATCCACTTCCATTCGAGTCTGTATAATCATAAGTCCATAGTCTTTGTTCTCCCAACAGTGATGGGTTATTTACAAAAATTAATGAGTATATAAAGGCCACGAGGTAAAACATCCCTGTGGGAATTATCAAAAACTGTTTGCAAAAAATATGGGAACAATCTCCTAGATTCCTATTTCTGCCTAAGACTAACAGCCTAAACTAAAAAATGTGTAACAAAAGCATGTTCTAAACTACCACAGCAGGTCCAAGTCCTATTGAAATTCATGTGTACCTGTAGGTGGACAAGAATAAACAAGTTTAGATAATGTTTTATTTGTAAAATTAACAAAAATCCAAATTTTATGACTAGCTACAGAATCTCACGATTTTGTAGCTGGTCATATTTACAAATAAAATCATTTTAAATGATTCCAAACAATAACAAGAATGTATACAGTGAATCAAACAACTCTTAATTACTAATTCGAAACAAGCAAATCATTCTTGGTAAAACAAACCAAATCTTTTATGCAAATTCAAAATAAACGAAATTGTATTGAATCAATTGACTGGTAACAGGGATGTATGCAATCTATCGAACAACTTTGTTATTACCAATTCAAAACAGACAAAATCATTTTGACAATTCAAAACCAACGAAATCGTTTTTGAATCAATACAAAACTAACAGAACTATATCAAACTAACTCAGACCCAATACAATCATTTATACTAATTCAAGAACAATAAAATCGTATTAAATCGGTTCAATCAAAACATAGCTATATTCGATTTTAGCAAACAAATCAACGCAAACACAATCGGTTTTTGCTAATTCAAAACGAAATCATTCTTTCTAATTCGAAAATAACAGAATCGTTTTTTGAATCTATTCAAACAAAACAGAACTAATTCGGAGCAAACACAATCGGCTATGCTAATTCAAGCCAAATCATTAAAAAAATCGATGTTGAAATAACATACTTGGGTTGTAGGAAAACGATTTGGTCATGATAACTTTGAGTTAACAAAGGCGGTAGATGTCTCAACATTTCTGAAGACGATAGAACCCGTGGTATTTTGTCTCTTATCGTTGGCTTGAAACCTATCATTTTCCTTTGACAACACAGTAACCCGTTCCTTCAAGGATTTAATTCTGGATTGCAACAGAGGAACATCTGTGTAGTAACGTTTGAGCCAAGAATTGCATTGAGTGCACTGTTGTTGATCGGGCCTTGTCATTACAGGTGAGGGTTCTTTTAAGTTACCAAGGGTTCCACTGTGTTAATGGATAAATTCGTGAGTGCGGACACAGACCAATCTCCCTAGATCCACCTGGATCTAGAACAAAACA
>SNQJ01S0141104.1:13212-23480 GCA_010110895.2 Picea sitchensis
TGATTGCAATTACAAATTTTAGTTGATTTAAGTATACAAATTTACAATAAGTTATGGATTGAGAAATCAAATATCTTATAGCTTAAAAAGTTAAAATGTATTTACCTATGACCCATCTATTATAGAAAATTAAAAGTGATTAAGTGACTTTGTTCCTTCTTGGTTTCTAATATGATATGATTGTAATTACAAATTTTAGTTGATTTAAGTATACAAATTTACAATAAGTTATGGATTGGGAAATTAAATATATTTTAGCTCAAAAAGTTCTAATGTATTCACCAATGACCCATCTTCCATTAACCTAATAGTCCACTTAGCATTAAAGTATATTATTCTAATTTTTTTGGTACAAAATGCATCTTTATTTACATGGAGCTTTATTTTAGAATTTAAATTTCACATTTATACAGAAGTATTAAATAAATGTAAGTAAATAAAAGTCAATAGAGTGATTTGTCCCTCACTGGCTCATATGAGATGATTTCAATTACAAATAATTCATTTAATTATCAAGTATATAATTCTAACTTTTTAGGTACATAAGACATCTTTATTTACATGGAGCTTTATTTTAAAATTTAAATTTCACATTTATACATGAGGTCAATACATGTAAGTAAATAAAAGTCAATAAAGTGATTTGTCCCTCATTGGCTCATATGAGATTATTTCAATTACAAATAATTCATTTAATAATACAAATTTGAAGAAAAAATTATCGAGTATAAAAAAAAATTGTATGGTGCAACAATATTCATGTAAAATAAACTATAAACAATAAAAAAATGTATATTAATATCATAGTCAATTAACATATATTAAATATATATATAAAATTGTACAAATTGATTCACCAATTGAAAAATTGGAATGTACTTGTGAACAATTCTTTAAAAGAAAATATCTTCATCTACTACAATGAAGTTGATGTTCTATTGAAAATTCAAATGTAGTCACATTTTTCTTTGATACGCTGAAGTGTCTTAAGAAAGGGGAATAAAACCTGCATAAGCCAAGTATCTTGCTCTTGTCCTGTATATGATTTTATCAGGATGTGGTTTGATCGATATCTGGCGAATTGAGAAGTAGGCTTTGTTGTTTGTCATTGATAGGTATATTGACATGTATGTTATATTGCATTTGTCATTGACAGGTATGTTAACACATGGGCATAAGACATGAGATTTTGGTCATTTCTCCCTACCATTTATACATATGGGATCACAATTTACCATTACATCCCTTGCAAAGTGCTTGAGGGACCTTGAAGACTCATACCTTGATATGTATGGTGATTTGCTTTATGTGAGTGGAAGTTCTAGAAACCCACTCTCAAATGCATTACTAGACAATAATATTTACTCAAAATGTAGAGTGTACAAGGATGATTTTCTATCTCATAGAATATCAAAAAATCAGAATGTTGATTTTAAACCTCTTCCTCCACATTTGTTGTTACAATTGGACAATGCAACAAGTGATAATAAGAATCGTTATCTTTTCATGTTTCTATCAGTTTTAACTGCACTTGGTGTCTTCAACACTATTGAGGTTGGGTTCTTTCTTGTGGGACACACTCATGAAGACATAAATAGAACCTATGGAAGAATGTCTTCCAACTTGAAAAGTAAATACATATATTCTTTACTTGAAATGATGGATACATATCTCACAATTGAAGAAAAATGAGTTTTTCCACCTACACTAATTGACAAGGTGTAGGACTTCAAAAGCTTCCTTAATGGATACATCAAGGAGGGAAAAAATGCACTAGTTGGATATCTTAATGTCCAATACTTCCAATTTATTCTACTCAATGATGTTTCAGTACTAAGGTACAAAGAATCCATTAGAGATATTGAGTGGTCATAACCAATTGTGTTGTGGAATGTAGATGAGCAAGGTCGCCCTAAATTACCCACTAGGAAGCCATATTTCTTAGGTCCCAAAGAGAATGATGTCTATTTAAAATAAATAAAGGAAGGAATAACATCATACATAAAAATGTGGAAAGACACTATTGACAATGATGATTCACCAATTGTTACAGAGGAATGGAAAAATAAATTAGAGTATTGGGAAAGAGTTCTTGGTACATTAGATGAAATTTATGATGATCATACAATAGTGGAAGGAAGTGATTCATCTTATAAGGATTTGTGGCCCAAGACAAGGTAAATTGTCAATGCTAACCGTAATGCACTCTATGTAATCTTAAGTATTATGGATGGGGATTTTGATAGTGTGACAGATGAACTAGTATATGTTGGACCCAAGTGAAACAAGACAAAGCCAACATTCAATCCTATGATTGATGTTAAAAAATGAAAGATGTTTCTAGTTAAATCAAGAAATGAGGATGAAGGGGAGATGATTTGGATGGAAAAATCCACCTCAGATATCTTCCAAGATGATCAAAGTGATACTTTTCATGTAAAGGTTGATTGGTGGAAGCCTAGTTAATCGAAATACAAAGGAAAAATATTAGAACAATATTGAGTACCAAATCCCGATGACACAACACTTGAATCTATTCCAATTAATACCATTGTTTGGGCATGGTTGACAAAGAAATAACACTGCAGGAAGACCAAGATAAACAAATGTGGTGTAGAAGTTGTACTTGATCTACTCGAGTGGATGCCATGAGATAATGTGGAGATGATTCATGAATGTAATTTTGTCCTTTGAAGGATTTAATAATATACATAAAGATACACTTTTTCAATGTTTGTTGTATATCAAATATTATTTTCATATTAATTTTTGAGGAGTTTTATATTATTTAATACATATATGCAAATATTGTCTCAACTTCAATGTATTCATGTGACGATGCTTTATAAAAATTACATGGCACCATTCAATATTTAACTTTTCAATGCTTTGTTTAGATCAACATAATTTCTCACTATATCAACCTTTCATAATCAAATCCAATAATGGACTTAATTGTTTTTTCTAGATTTAGTATTATAACCATAGTGAAGTAGATAATTAGTATTATTTTCAATATAAAACGTTTAAACACTTCCTGAATAAATACTAGACTCTTGCAATATAGTCTCAAGTGAGTTTGTCTCTTGCAATATAGTCTTAAGTGAGTTTTCCCTAATATTAGTTGTTATATTTGATATAAATCAAATTGTACTACTCTGTTGCATTCTAATTCATAATTTTTGATAAACTTTGCTTTAATACAGAGATACAAATATTAATGATAATATAAATTATGTAAAGGATCTAAGTTTTAGAGGAATATTAATATGCTATTTTCAATATAATATGTTCAAACACTTCATGAATAAACATTGAGCACTTGCAATATTTAGGTCACTCACTTTTCTGTGTCCCCTCTCATATTTGAAAAAAAATCAAATTGTACTACTTTGTTGCTATTCTAATTCTTAATTGATTTTGTTTGTTAAAAAAAATAATAATAAACATTGAACACATTATTAAGATCAATGTCATGTAAGAAATTTCTTATATATTAATTTATTATTGATGAAGTAAACCTCTATAGGTTAGATTTTAATACAAAAATACAAATAATAATAGAAACAAATTTTGTTGCTATTCTAATTCATAATTTATTTTGATCAATTCAAGGGTAAACCTAGACATAATAATGAAATATCTTCTCTCGTGGGCTTTAAAAAGGCCCCAACTTCCTATAATAAAATATAGTACTTTGAATACAACATTAACATCAATGTCATTAAATAACTTTATAGGTAAGAAATTTATCAAAAAATTAAAAATAAACATTGAACACATTATCATTAGATAAATTTATAGGTAAGAAATTTCTCATATATTAATCTATTATTGATGAAGTAAACCTAGATAGGTTACTTACTTTTGAATACAAAAATACAAATAATAGTAGAATTTTTTTTTTGTTGCTATTCTAATTCATAATTTATTTTCATCAATTCAAGGGTAAACGTAGACTTAATAATGAAATATTTTCTGTTGTGGACTTTAAAATGACACCAACTTCCTAAAATAAAATATATTACTCAATACAAAAAAATTAGTTACTATGACAATAATAAAAAATGCTATAGTAATGAACACATTAGTATTATGTCATTAAAGAGCTTTATAGGTCACTTGAAAATGGTGCCAATCTCCTAGACATACTATAGTACCTCAACTTTGAGATTATTACTATAATATCAATTTATAACTAAAATCTAGGTTAATAATAGTAATAGACATTGATTAGTAATGACATTAAATAAATTTAGGGTGAGAAATTTCTTACACATCTATTATTCATAATGTAATCCTTTATCAACTTAACTTTTAATAGAAAATATACATAATAATAGAAATAAATTATGTTGTTATTCTAATTTATAATTGATTTTGATTGTTAAAACAATAAACTTAATACGTAGTAACTCATATACAATATTTTCTTTTGTCAACTATAAAATATTGTCAACCTTCTAATATAATAAAATATAGTACTCAATATAGACAATATTATTTACTATGTCTAGAATTAAAATTGTCATAATAGTAAGAAACACATGGGTATTATGTCATTAAATATCTTCTATATAGGTCAATTTAAAATTGTGCCAACCTTCTACTAATATACTAACTCAACATTAGTTAGTATAATAAATTATAATTAAATTATTTAATAATAGTAAGAGACACAATATTATTAATGTCATTAAATAATACTAAACAACTTAGGTTTTAATACAATTTATAAATAATAGTAATAGAAATAATGTAAGGAATCCAAGTATAAGAATTATATTTGCTTCTGCTAGTTTATGTAAATTTCATTTTATATAGTTTATCATGATAAATTTATCAAAACAATGGTGAATATATACAAAAAATAGTGAACCAAGCAATTTTTTAATTCCACAATTTGAAAAAACGCAATCTTGGTAATTTAGTTCGAAATTCTAGATCTATTGTTTTTAATTTAGATCCATTATTTTACTTAACACACAAGTTAAGATGTAGCTAAATCAAGATCTACTATTGTGATCTAGATCCATTTAACTTTCAATAGAAAAATATAAATAATAATAATGGGAATAAATTATAATGATACATGAGATTTTATAATGATACCTTTATAACAAAAAATGGTGAATATATACATTCAAAGTAGTGGATTAAATGATTTTCTAATTCCTTTTTTGAAAAAACTCAATCTAGATAAAGTTCTAAAATTCTAGATCCACTGAATATTTCCAAATTTAATGAAATATGTGTTACTAGCAGCCTCTAAAAATTATGGATTTGTAAAGATGTGAATTTACCAAGGAGGGAAGGAAAGACCTAGGCACAAGATGCATATAAATACCACATATGGAGGAGGCAGGACACTGCTTAGTATGTGGGAGAAAAGAAACTACTTGTTGTTATGAACATTGTTAGTGTGAGGCAAGGGAATTTCTGATCTGTGGAAGGTGACTGTAGCAAAGGAGGATCATCTCATTTTTCCCTTATGGACTCATAGTCAAGATAGGGGGTGAACGAAGCAAGTAAACTTGGTTGTTCTGTTCTAAGGTTGGGTGGAACATGGCTATTCCATTTGTGTCCCAACATCAGATTCAAATATGTATCTTTACTTGCATTCTTGTTAAATTTCTATTGATTATTATTTGTCAAGAATGAGATGGCTTATGTGATGATTGTATATACATGTTTATATGTGCTCACTTAGCAGAAATAATAGAATTACTGTAGGGTTCTAATTGCTAATGAAATAGGGTTGTGCACACACACACACACACACACACATATAATCATGCATAAAGAAATGAGAGAACTACTGTAGGTTCCTAATAATCATTAAGTAGGGTTATGCTATATATGTTATGCTAATAAAAGAAAAAAAAATAGGACTGCTACTATGTTCATATTAACCATTGAATTGGATATAGATATATATGTTGAGTTACTATTTCAAATTCTGTACAAGTACCATAAGAAATAGATGGAATGAATAACAATCCTCTTCTATAAAATTTACATATTCTTTATGTGTATAACCACAGATAAACAATGATTCAATAGTTTACAAATGCATGCTACAGTGGTTGTTACAATAATTCAACCTTGTTCAAAATGTTTTCAACAACATGTATATTCTTTTGAAAGTAAATTACAAACAACCTGTGTATCCATGAAACCATGGTTCAAATTTATTACAGTGCAATACCCTATGGAAAATACTCCATTACCACTGGTAGAAAAAATCTAATAAGTTTTGTTTAAATGCCAAAATCATAACCCAAATAAATTTTCGAGCAAGAAGGCTTTCCTTGATCCGTTTCCTCGAATTGTATAAACTTGCAAAGATAAAGAGTAGGGTTTAGTAAACTATACTTTTAAATGGAAATTACTTATAGAGAATGGGATAAAAATAATACTTATCTTGAGCTCAGTGAAGGATCAATTCGCCACTGGAACTTGTGCAATGATCTATCCATAACCAAATGGGAGGAGTGGATCCATAATCCAGCTGATGGGTACCCTCGCAAAAACAAATCAGGGCCCCATCATTAATTAATGTAATATGAGTATAATGCTTTATATGCATAGAATACAAGCTACGCTTTATACAATGATAAAAATAAAGAAAATATACGAGTTAGGAATCATACAGTGATAAATAAATTATACAAATTATGAATGTCACAGTGACAATGAATTTACACAGAGCACACATGCAAATCCCCACAAGGGGTGAAAATAATTCCTTTGTATATATATAGAGCCTAAGTCATGATTTATACAACACTGTGTAAAATACTTAGAATGTAAACAAATTAAGTCGGATAATCTCCTAGGGCACATCTATGATTTACCATACGGGTATATATCAATACGCATGCACAAAGAATGGAATTCTGAGTGATAATTGCACAACGTAATTCCATAGAGGCAATAAATTGAAAAGAAAAGACATGTACATAGTAGGATTTATGTCCAAACTTTTTTTAGGTATAGTCTAGAGATAAATTACAAATTGATATAAATGTAAAACACAGTGAAATATATGAAATAGAGGATTAATGGTGATTGATACAGGCTCACTGTAGGAATTATAGAATGAAAATTCTTAAAACAGAGGGTTGATATTGTGGGCATACACATACCTATGCTATATATTTTCACAGGTCATAAATTATGGAACCAGAGAGTAAAACTTGCTGATACGTTTTCACTGTACAAGTACCGAGGGAAAATTTCAAAACATAGGGTTAATACTTACCCGTAGATGTTACTGTAGGAACCCAAATGGTAAATCAAGGACATAGGGTTTGTTGGAAACACCTACCACACNNGGGGGGGGGGTGAATGAGTGTGGGGCTCTTTTACCCAAAACTTCCCTCTTCACATAAAACTCCTTAGTTAACATTCAACATTTATTCATTACCCATTGCTGTCATTTATGACCAGTTAGATGTGAACATATATCAGCATCATATATCAGCAACACATATCATCAATAAGTCACCACCACAAGTAACACAAAGAACACAAGATGCATGTACAAATTTTCTTTTTATTATGGAAAACAATCTGGGGTTTATCAACAACAACTGAATAGAGTACAACTCCACAAGAGCACCACCTCTATAATGCAATAATTAGTTTACACCCTCGACACCAACTGAGATGAGGCAACAATCCTCAACAAATATCAATCTGTTAACAGGTACGCGACCTGTCAGTAGTGTAGCCCACGTGTGTATGCACCCTGTCTCACTATAGCCCATGTGTGGACGCGACCAGTGTATAATGAAACATGTGTATGCTTATGAGAAACTAGGTTTTCTCTTTGCTTCACATGCTCAGATCCTATGCAACCTACAATCACTTTCTCTTTTGTCTTCCACTGTCCAAACTGACCCACAGTCAGTTACAAGATCTCCAAGATCTCCAATAACTTGCTCATGCTACACAATAGATCAATATGAATGTTATCTCAAACATGTATAAGAATCTAGTATACCATAGCAATCATGTCACCATTGAATCACAAGAGTATTGATCACTCCATCAACCAAATCAACCAAACTAAACCACATCATAGAAGACATACCAAGAATTCCCTAAGCATTCCCATCACATCAAACAATAGCATTCATTAAGACAATAATGTAATCATACCAATGTCTCAGTGATAGATCTGAGGCCATAAAATGAAGATCTGGAACCTGCCTAATCATCCAAGATCTTGGCACCAGCTCAAACACAATTATTCACCATTTTATCCACCATATGCTCCATGTATTCAAAAAACCTGCATATACCTTAATGCATATGCACCCTAAGCACAGACAACCCGCGTATACCTCAGAAACTAGGGTTTCTAAAGTTCCGAGAATTTTTCCGTCAAGATCTCCGATATTTCCGAAACTTTGATGCGTCCATGAGATCCTCCTCTCGCCCTCTTCCTCAGAATAGATCTTCAATCATGCTCAAGAGATCCACACCAAAGTTGCTCAAGAAACTCTCCATCAATACTCCAAAATATATTCACAAGAAGCTCTCCATTGATCCACAAAAAAGATGATCTACAAGAGACCATAGATATCTTATTTATACTTTAATATTCTAGGTCACTTAACCCATTTTTAGGTTACTTAACCCATTTCTAGGTCACTTAACCTATTTTCCATATTTTAGGGTTAACCACTTTCCGTGAATAGAAAGTTCTCCAATACTTTATCATTTAAATATTCCTTCTTGATTTTGTCACTTCTCTTTATTAATTAAATAATCCATCTTGACTTTGTCACTTTACTTTATCATTTAAATAATGATTTCTTCTTTTCAAGAACTTTGACTTCTTTGACCTTGGGGGCTTCAAGCCTTCATATGGGGGTCCTTCAACAACATAGAGCCATAACTCTCAAACCGTGAGGAGTTATGTGACATTCCACATACCACCGGAAATGACATGACAAGCACTATCCATATAGGATGGTTTCACCAACAACTTTATTGATCTTCATCTCATTATTCCACATACAAGCAGAGATGATTTTAAGGATGAAAATTTATATTTAAATGTAGAAACGTGATATAATATTACTAGTCCTTAATATGCAAAATGTAAAATGTTTGGCGATAGTTCTGTAAAAAAATTCAAATTTCTAACAATTTTATATTGTTTCGATATTTTTTTGGCAATTTGCAAGGTAAAAAATAAATATTTTATGGAATTTGGGCGAATCATTTTTAGAAAAAATGGTAATTAGCGAATCGTTTTTTGGGAAAACCATGGAAAATTAGCCCATTTGTGAAATTTAGACCCTAAAATTATCTATACATACAAGCATGGGTCCTCCAACCGTTCTTCTAGGATAACTCGATCCACAAAGCATCTTCTCGTCAGGGATTTCACCATAAGGGGACCACTTTGGAGTTCATCCATTTGTGCACCTTATCAATCATGATAAGACAATAATGAGTCATCTTTTCATCAAAAAAACTATACACCATCATGTATCAATGACAACTCATTGATCCATCTTCATATATACATCATATCAATGATCCATCTTTATCAATTGGTTTCCACTTTGACATTTATCATTATCATCAAGGACAATAGATATACATTGTTCATCAATCATCAATCAATCAATTACTTGACATCAATCAATCAAACCATTTACATCAATGACATATGATCCAACAGTCTCCCAAATAATCAAACCATTGGTATCAATGGCAACATGATCCAACAATCTCCCCCTTTGCAATTGATGGAAATACCAACATTGATGTCAACACCAATTACCAATTATTGATGTCAACATGTAGATAAGGCATTCTCTACATCAATAGTCAATCTGAATATCTCTCCCCATCTATAAACATCAATAACATCAATGTGATTAAATCTCCCCCTTTGACATCAATCGAAAAGGGACATTCTCCTCTTGGGTCTGCTCCCCATGCTTACATTATTCTTGGGGATGCTCCCCCTATCTAAATGCCTTTGATATTCCTCTGAATAATATCTCCCCTTTTGAACAAGGGATATAAATTTGATGTAAAGATGAATATACATTGAACATACTCCCCCTGTGACCATCGCTCCTCCTGGAATTATGCCTCTGTGATCTTTCTTCAAATATAGGGCTCTTTTCTAGGTATGCATCTGATAAATATCTCCTCCTAGAATCATGGGAAGAAGAATGACTTCCCCTAAGGGTATGTCTCCCCCTATCTTCTCTACAAGATGAACAATATGCTACCAT
>SNQJ01S0141106.1:0-24919 GCA_010110895.2 Picea sitchensis
AAATTCAGTGTCCATGATAAGCACTTTTCTGTCTAGGGTTAAGGTCAAGCCTTAGAGGTCGATCTACTTGTCCGCAGGCAGATTTTCCTACAACAGTTTTACTACAAAAAAATGACGCCGAGCTGGAGCAACCTATTGCCTATTTTAGCAGAGCATTAAGGGATGCTAAGGTCAGGTACGACATCATGGAGAAGCAGGCCTATGCCCTGGTGAAAGGTCTAAAATCTTTTAGAGTCTATGTCCTGCTGTAAAAAATCATTGCCTATGTCCCCTCAGTTACCTTAAAGGACATTCTTATTTATCCTAACATAGACAGGAGGAGGAGTAAATGGATAGCCAAGATCCTTGAGTTTGATCTGGAGATAAGGCCTACCAAATTGATCAAAGGTCAAGGTTTAGCCAAGATATTGGCTGAAGCAAATTGCAAAGCTTTGGAGGTAAGTTTCATTAATGAATGCTCAGAAAACCAACAGGATCAGCTGTCTGATGCAGACCCTCAAGCAGAGCCCCCATTGGTGCGATGTCCTTGGTATAAGGATGCCATATATTTTTTGCAAGAGTTGCGACCTACTAATGGCCTGTAGAAGAACAAGGCAAGAGATTTAAAGCTCAAAGTAGTCAAGTATTGCCTTGTTGATCGAGTTCTATATTGGAAAGACTCCATGGGGGTGCTTTTAAAATGTATGAATCCACAAGAGGCTAAAAGGATCATTGTTGAATTTCATGATAGCCTATGTGGAGGGCACATTTTTTGGAAAACCACAGTCTACAAAATCCTCAGGGCTGGGTACTACTGGCCCACCTTATTCACTGACATCTGCAGAGAGGTCAGATCCTGTATCAAATGCCAAAGGTTCTTAGGAAAGCACTAGCTTAAATCCTTGCCTTTAAAACTCGTGGTTATTTAAGGACCTTTCTAGCAGTGGGGCCTAGAATTTATTGAGGAAATCCATCCTGCTTCCAGTGGACAAAAAGATAGATCCTGACTGCCACATATTTCTTCACCGAGTGGATAGAAGCTATCCCCACCAGGAGTGCTTCCCATAAGGTGATCATTGGGTTCCTGGAAGACCTCGTCACAAGATTCGACTGCCCAAGCAAGATTGTTACTGATAACGCAACATATTTCAAAGCTGAACCATTAGTCAAATTCTATGAGAAACTTGGGATCAAACTGATTCACTGCACCCCATACTATCCCCAGGGCAATGGTTTAGTAGAGTCCTCCAACAAAAGCCTGATAAGGATCATCAAAAGACTGTTAGAGGACAACAAAAAGGCCTGGGATTCAAAGCTGAAATTTTCCCTATGGGATGATCGAGTGACCACAAAGAGATCCATAGGCATCTCCCCTTTCTAATTGGTTTATGGAACAAAAGATATTTTTCCTTCTCAGCTAGCCATACCTGTAGAAAAATTCCTCCAGGATTATCAAGGAGAGCCTGATGATATGATCAAAATAATTCATCAATTGGTAGAGGTCTAGCAGGCTAGAGAGTAGGTGATGAACAAAATTCAGGACCATCAGCAGAAGATCAAGCAGGTTTTTAATAGGAAGGCCAAGAAGGAAAATTTCCAGATGGGAGATCTGGTACTTAAATGGGATGCTCCTAAGAAAGACAAGGGTAAGCAAAAAAACTTTGAATCCCTATGGGTTGGGCCCTTCAAAATATTTGAAGTATTTTCAAATAATACCTACAGGTTACGAGATTTGAAGGGTCAAGAAGTTTTCAATGGCCCTGTGAATGGGCATTTCCTGAAGAGATGTTTCTCTTGAGCCACACATGGCTCTTCTGCATTTGTAAATAGTGTTTTCTTTTTATCTTTAAGTTTTAATACTGACTCCATGACCCAACAACAAGGCACTAAAGCTGCAAAGGAGTTCTTGGCAGCCCACAGGGGGCGTGCCGTCCCCCATGGAGCCTAATGTTAGTACATAATCATGTATGGGGTATTTTTCTAAAAACAAGAAGCGTCTTTTGGCAGCCCAACATAATTTTTAACTTTTGATGTCAATTAAATGATTTATATAGCTGCCTAACTGGGGTCATGAATTTTTATTACTCTTCATGAGCGATTTTATGAAACGACAGTGGTAAGTTGTCGCTTTTCCCTATTATTTTCTTTCATGCTTCGTTCATGACTGAAAGCATGAATACGAAGCATGAAAACTTGCGATTGTGTTACCATTCTATTTTAGAATTTCATTAAAGGAAAATTGTTCATATAGTTTATTAATGAAGATTGGTTCCTTGCCATGAAGAGTTACTCTCTTTGTTTCGATCCTTTCAACACCAAGCATGCTTAGAGATTGATGGTTATATAAAAAAAGGACCCCCACGATTTGATTTTTGGTATGGTTTTGTTTGATTCTTGGCTATACGTTTATTTTTGCTAAACCTTTGATTTTCGATTTTCAACTTACCCAAACCTTGTGATAGAACCCATGATGTGCGCACTTATTTTCATTTTTAATGCTTTTGTCCTAGATTGTACTAAATGCAAAGGTGGCAATATGATTTGTAGTCAGACATCATTCCCAAGACTGGCCTTAGGCTTTGCAAACCCTCTTCACATGCATTTCAATTAAACACCCATCTTGTCATTATGAGTTTATGTTCATACACCGTTCACTGTTGGAATTTCTCAAGCTTGGGTTATGGCTTTGGACTGTCTCACAAACCCTTCCTGTGCACTATGTCTAATTCATTACCCTTTCATCCATTATGGCTCATATTGTGAGAGTCAAACCTAATGTCATTCAAAGTCTGCTATTATATGACGATGCTAGAGAATATTTGAAGAGAAGTGGTTGATTCATTTTCATTAGGAAATTTCAGAGTTTCAATTTACAAATTGCCCAGGAATTCGCTTTCTCCTTTGATGGGTGTAGAGCTAACGTGGGTGATGTCCAACTGGAGGTTACAGAGGATTTCTTGAGTCAAGCTACAGGACTACCTGCAAGTGGTCAAAGGTGGTTTGAAAATGCAAAAGTGGAAGAAGTTCCTTGGAGCCTGCTGTTTAAATCTCGGAAAATAAAAGGGTGTGACAAAAGTATGCCCATTTCCTTCCTAAAATCTCGGTGGCACGATCTACTTGCTGTGGTAAAACAATTTGTTACCTATGAGGGACATTTTTGTCTTGTGTTTTTGTACCATTTGCGTCTGCTTATGATTTTTATGGGGTTTCCCTTTAACTTGCCATATTACTTACTAAGGAGTCTTTATAAAATGGGCAAAAGGTATAGAAAGTAGTGTTCAGACTCTAGCCTCTTCCATCATGACCTAATTAAAATCTTTCTTATGCATTAATTAGAGTTATAGAATGATAGATGGGATTCATTCATAACTAGAAACAACTATGGTAACCCTGATTTGGAGGAGGTAGATAAAATCGTGGTTGAAGAGACCCTTCTCTACCCTACAACACCTCTCTCACCTATCCAGACCAGTGTCTCAGTCCCCTACAACAAACCCTTAATTGATCCAAAGATTATTGAACAAACCTGTGAGTAGGTTATACATCCTAGTGACTGTGTTAAAAATTTAAAGAAACCTACAGGGAAGGCATCTAAGAGCAATGTTGATATAAATTTTAAGAACAAGAGAGCCAAGAGACTAATTTCGAGGAGGCTTCATAACAGGTCGAACTCTCATGAAAGTTCGATCAGTATGATCGAAGTCCATGAGAGTTCGGACTCTGAAATTGATAGGTTCCTCACTGAAGAAGACCCTCATTCATTCGAGCCACACCTTGATCGGACCTATAAATTTGCTGACAATTTACCTCTCTGTCTGAAAAACGATCCAGAGTTTCCTAGTGTTAAATTGGTTAATGAATCTACTGTCAGTATGGAAGGTGCTCTGGTTCACAGCCATGTTTGTTCCCATGCAACCACCGCACAGTCAAAGTGTGAAGTCTGTCTATCTTGGATTGATAGATATTATACTGATATCCCTATCCTACAGTCACGGGTTAAGGCTTTAAAGGATCAGATCAATGTATTAACGAGCGAAAACCATAGGCTCAATTCTGTTATTCAAGGGAAAGAAAAACATATGAAGACAACAAGCAATGTAGTATTTAAAAACGTTGAGGCTGTAACAACCATTGTGAATTCCAAGGTTGTCTGATACGATTTTATCTCATAGTTGGAGGTATGATTCTTTATCTTAAAATATGCCTGTTTGTTGAAATTAGATTGTTTTGTTCTTTTAATAAATTGGATTTCATTTACTGAAATAACTAGCTACAGAATCACAAGATTCTGTAGCCAGTTATGTTAATTCGAATTGTGTAAATTAATGGTTGAAAATGTATCTAAATATTTCTATTGTCCTTTTTCTTTCAGGATATTCAGGAATACATGATTACAAATTGATCTGAGGCATCCTTAAGACCTTCCAGTCATATCTTTGATGCATTTTGTATGAATAGAAATGAACTGTTGTTAGTTTTGGAGGATTTAGTAGGATCTAGGTGGTTGCATCCCCCTTTTATTTTTGTAATAAATATTTGATCCCAGAAAGGGAAACAATTATCTTTTCTGAGGCCTTTATAAACCCATCATTTTGTAATCAGAGGCATCTTGCCCTGGAGCTTATTGTGAACAACTTATACTCAAATTTAGACATAACAAATATTTACTTTATGCTTTAGTCATCTGTGAATGTTGTTGTGATCTATACTTTGTTTATCTTGGTAATTGAATGACTGCTGATAACTTTAGTCTTCGCAGATTATTTTGTTGTCAAGATAGTTTTTCCTTCTCAGTTCATGATTTTATGCTTCAGTTTTATCAAAAACGCGAATGATCATTCAATTCATATTATGAGGTTTACCTTAAACATGTTGATTGATTAAATGGAAGTTGTAACTGTAGGATTTATCTTATGCGTTATTACTTGTAGTCTATTATATCACTATGATTATTTTGCGTCCTATTGTTTTATCAATTAAATACATCAGTCAGTGCACAGTTTAGCGTTTGAACCAAATAGTGTGAAGATGCACAACAGATTTCTCTCGTGGATGGACTGATGTACGATTTACGCAAACAATTGGATGCATACTCTTCAAAGTGATTGATAGGCTAGTCTGTTCTTTTTCTTATTTGCTTGTTTATCACAGGAATTTTTACATGTAGTATAATTTCACTGTCTACTTTTTTCTGTTTAAATAGTAGTTTAATATTTGATCCTATGAATGCATATAGATTAAAAAGAAACCAAAAACAAATAGTACTTTTGCTTTCTTTATTTAGCTTCATTAAAAGAACTATTTTACATTCGATTTTTTTATGAGTTTAGATTAAAACTCATGATTTACACATATTGTATATAAAAATTGGATAAATAGAACTATCATATGTATATAAAAATTGGATAAATAGAACTATCATATAAATATATTTAGATAACCGATATATATATATATATATATATATATATATATATATATATATATATATATATATATATGGATGTACATATATATTTTGCTGATTAGTAATTAATAAGTTATTTCGTTTCTTTTATTTATTTTTCGTTTCCCTTAGGAATTTAGATTGGCCAACGGAGCCATTAAACCCATCAGAGTGAGTCAATCCAAACAACTTGGGTTAATTAGACAACCCCGGACCGGATTCACTCTTCCAGTTGATGAGTGGTCATTTTTTCCTGTCAATAAATGGTGCTAGAAGGAGGGCCTGAATACTATTGATGGCACATGGAGGTCACAATACTCCTCCCCCACCTACCTGCTCACCTATAGTAACAAGAAGTCACTCTGAGGAAAACATTGTCCCTCAAACAACAACCACATCAAACGACAATCCACGGATTACCGTTGAACTAGTAACACCAAACCCTCTAGGGGCCAACGTACAAGAAATTGTTTGTCAATCCCTCCTAAGGACGTATGGTGCTTTGGCCCGTATCAAATAACTAGGTCGGCATTTGAATCAACCATTAGAATTCTCTGATATCAGGGAGCAACTTGAAGGCACTGATCTTATCCTAAACCCTACGGATCCACATCACATCCTCACTCCTACAACAGGAGGATCTGGTATTCCACCATCACCAACCCCTTCATCTCCTTCTTCTTCAGGAGAAGAATTATCAGACGAAGGCAGTTCTTCATCTCAGCCTTTGACACCACCCACACCTATGGAAAATACGAATAATCCCGCCATACCTTGGCTCGATCAAGATGCAATGGCCATACCTGGGCCCCAACATCCTTTGCCTAAACATTCAGAGAAATGGCTCCCTAAATTTGGCCCAGATTCCAAGCAGATTGCTGAGGATCATATTAAAAAATTCATGTTAGCCATTAGGCTCCATAGTGTTGAAAACGAAGA
This sequence comes from Picea sitchensis, assembly GCA_010110895.2. NCBI lineage: Eukaryota > Viridiplantae > Streptophyta > Pinopsida > Pinales > Pinaceae > Picea > Picea sitchensis. The sequence continues at coordinate 6,365 of SNQJ01S0141106.1, forward strand.
CGCAGTATGTAGACTTTTTCCCCATACCTTTGAAGGCAATGCCTCTACTTGGTACTTTTCCCAACAACCCCACACCATTGTGTCTTGGGATAAATTCGAATCCTATTTCCTTGAGAAATTCAGAGACGACAAATCTCCTAAAGTCCTAGTCATGGAACTCTCTAGTTTAAAGATGAACCCCAAAGAAAAGATAAAAGATTTTAATCAAAGGTTCCTAACATTAAAGAATCGAATCCCCATGGATTCAATGCTTGCTGAAAATCTTATCGTCGCATACTAAATGAAAGCCCTACACCAAAACATAGCAATTTGGGTAAAAAGGTCTAAGAAAGCCACATTATTAGAAGCCTTTGAAGAGGCGAGTCAAATCGAGAAATATATTCTCAGCCTAAAAGACAATATCTATAACGAGGCGGAGACTACTTCATCCTTCAAGAAGAAAATCAAAATTCTTCCTAGACCTCCCCAAACCAAAACTCAATCAGATGGTTCAGACCTAGAAAGTTTACAGAAGGTCGTTCAGAAGTTGTCAAACCAAGTTATAGATTTGAGAAGATCAGCTGAAGAAGCTTCTTCAAGCAAAGGGCCTTACAAACCCCCTTTCAGAAAGCCTTTTCCCACAAACTGGCCCAACTCAAATTCTGAAGGCCTAAATCTAGAAAGCTTACAGTTTGCTATCCAGACAATTCTAGAAGCACATGATAACTTGATTCCTCCTTAGATTCCTAAAGACGTGGCTGAACAAGAGATAATGGAAGAGGACGAATCCTCTCCCAACATTTTCGGGCATTTTTCGGATAGCATTTTTCAAGCTAATTTCAAAATAGTGCATCCTTACAATACCAGAAGTAAAACAACGAATAAATCTTCTTCTGAAATTGGAACTAATGCACCTCAAAAACAGTCTAAACCGATTGAAACTAAACATAATTCAACAACTCCAAGTTTAGAGTATGATTTGATTGAGGATCTCAAAAAACTTAGAGCTAATATTTCTGTTTATAAATGATTGTAATTTCCTTTTCTTCTGCAAAAGATGCTGCAAAATATTGCAGAAAACAACAAAAACAACAATCCGAATAACAACAAAGTTGCTGAAAACAACCCCAAAACACCTCAAAAGGTCTCCGTTAAAACGACGCTAGAGTCCTCTGATAAAAGAGACCTTGCTGTAAAAAGTGTAACAAATGTAGATAAACTAGTTTCAGGGTCTACGACTAAAAAACAACAAACTTCTGTTGTTAATACACATAGAAATGTCCCACCCTTTTTGTTGACTTTTGAAATTTTCAATAGGAATGTACACAACTGTATGGTAGATTCAGGTGCATCGTCAAACATAATGCCCTGATCTGTCTACCAAAAAATCAATGCTGAAGTTCAACCTTCTAGTCTGAAAATTATTCATCTTGATCGGACTAGTGTTAAAGTAATATGTGAATTAAAAAATGTACTTATCAAATTATCATCTAATCCTAAAGTCCATCAAGTTATTGATATTATTGTCGTTGATATCCCCGAAGTATATGGCTTGTTTTTAAGTAGAGATTGGTTCGAACAACTACATGGTTATTTTGCGACAGATTGGTCTCACTTGTGGCTGCTCGAAAATGGAAATCCTAACAGAATCAAGGTCAATCGTGAACGTTATCTTAAGTTCACGGTAACTGATTTAAATGATCCTAATGAACCATTCACTACTTCTGCCAATTCACCTGATATGCAGGGGATGAACACTTTTTTCGGCAATTTCATGGCTGAAACTTCTACCATAACTGACCCGGAACAATAGTCCAAAATTATGACATGCACACAGTCAACAACCCCCTCTCAGTGGTCACATGCACCTGACGAAATCAAATCTGGTCTCTTTACTTCGATGGATCTAAATCTAAGGAAGGAGCCAGTGCATGATGTGTGATCATTGATCTAGCAGGTAACAAAACTTTGATAGCTTGCCAGAATTTGAATGCATAAACAATACGGCTGAATACGAGGCACTCCTGCAAGGTCTCAGAAAAGCACTAGATTTGAGGATTCAGAATTTAACAGTCTTTGGTGATTCAGAAATTGTGGTTAGATAGGTAAAAAATTCTATTCACTGTTTATCTCCACACCTGAAAATCTATCAGATTGAGGTATGGAATTTAATGAACAATTTTTTTGTGTTTAACATTAATTCTATTCCCAGATTGAATAATTCTGAGGCTGATTTGTTAGCTAACATTGCCTCAAAACTTTTTCCTGCAGAAGCCCTTTCTCCGAATGCATTTTTCGTCGAGCTGTTGTTCAGACCATCCATCCCGGATAACATCACAAATTGGAGAGTCTTCGATGACGATCAACAGATCATCAGTTTTCTACACATGGAAGAGACTTTCCAAGGAGCACTTATCGATGAAGGTAGCTACGACGAAAACCTTCACGATTTTATGGTAATACCGAATCCAAGATCTTTGGAGTCAACATCAGATCTGGTAAATTCTGTCCCTAAATCTGTGGTAAGATTAGAAAGGTTTTATGATTTGCATGATAAATTCAGAAAATTAGTGAATTGTAAAATGAATAGTTTTTCCTTGACTCATGAAAAAGTAATTTTAGGAACTAAAGATAACCCACAGTGCATCAATTTGGGCATGGGGTGTTCTGAGCAAGAAAAGACAACATTTATTAAGTTGTTTAAGGAATTTAAAGATGTCTTTGCTTGGACATACGACGATCTAAAGACCTTTAATCCTAACATCATACAACACATTATTCCCATGAAACCCCAAACCCAACCTTTTCAACATAAGTTAAGAAAGATGCACCCAAAACTTGAACCAATAGTCAAGAAAGAACTAAACAAACTCTTGAATGCTAAAATAATTTTCCCGGTAAGACATACACAATGGGTATCTAATCTTGTCCCTATAAGGAAGAAGAGTGGTGAAATCCGACTATGTGTCGATTTCCGAAATCTAAACCGAGCATTTGATATAGACAACTACCCAGTTCCTCCCATGGAACAGATTCTCCAACAAGTATCCAGTTTTGAAAGATTATCACTGCTGGATGGTTTTTCAGGGTATAACCAAGTCTTGATGTCTCCCCCAGACCAACTCAAAACCACTTTCCATACTCCATGGGGTACTTATGCTTATAGGAAAATGCCCTTTGGTTTCATAAATGCCAGTGCCACCTTTCAGAGAGCGATGGATATCGCTTTCCACGGTTTAATCAATCAATCTGTAGTGGTTTATCTGGATGATGCCACTTTCTTCTCAAAGAATAAAGGAGATCATCTAGCTCATTTAAGAACTGTTCTACAACGATGTCATAAGTATGACATTTCTTCAAATCCTAAAAAATCTATCTTTGCAGTAGAACAAGGTAATATCCTCGGTCATTGTATCCAATGAAAGGATGATTATTGACCCTGAAAGGACCCAAGTCATTTCAAAACTGCCCCCCCCCTCTTCCAAAAAGTCCATGCAATCTTTCTTAGGTCAGATAAATTTTGTTCGAAGGTTTGTCCCCAGTTTTTCAAAAATGGTCAAACCATTACAAAATTTAATAAAAAAGGATGTACAGTACCATTGAGGACCTATAGAAAGTCAATCTTTTGACTCAATAAAAAAGGCTATAGTAGACACTCCTTCCCTAATGAGACCTGATTTTTCGCGAGATTTCACTCTCTACACGTTTGCCTCTGATCGGTCTTATGCCGTAGTGCTAACTTAAAAGAATGCTGAAAACAATGAAGTTCCTATTGCCTTTATGAGCTCATCCTTTAAGGGAGCAGAACTTAATTATCCAACAGTAGATCAACAGGCTTACGCTGTTTTTAAAGCAGTAAAACACTTTCGATCTTATCTACTGAAGTCTAGGACGAAGATCATTGTCCCTTACCCTGCTGTCAGGAATTTGTTAGTACAGAAAGAACTGGGTGAAAAAAGGGCAAACTGCGTCACAACTTTACAAGAATATGACCTTGAAATCAATCCAACTCAAATTTTTAGAGGCCAAGGTTTATGTAAATTGGTTGCTGATTCGGGTATAGAACAACAGAATAAAACTGATATGTTAATTCAAGATCAGCACAATCAAAATCAAATCTGTTGTACACAAAATCTTACTAGTCCTTGGTATGATAACATCAAATTTTATATAATTCATGGATCAGCTCCCCGTCACCTTGATCCAAAAAAGAGGAGAGCACTGAGATTAAAATCTTCTTCTTTTCAACTGGTAAATGGTATTTTGTTTTGCCAAAATTTTGATGGAATACTTATGCGTTGTCTATAAAAGGATGAAGCAGATAAAGTCTTATTAGAATTATATGCAGGGGAAGTTGGTGGGCATTTCGGTGGAGACACCACTGCCCACAAAGTATTAGGGGCAGAATATTACTGGCCTACTCTTTTCAAATATGCCCATGTGTTATTCCGCAAGTGTGTAATCTGTCAAAAGGCTTCTAGATGAGTACAAAAGTTAACATTCCCGCTGCAACCTATCTCAGTAGACTCCCCTTTTCAGCAATGGAGCCTTGACATTATAGGCCCAATCAACCCCACATCCTCGCAGCAACATAAATACATCATAACAACCACATATTATTTCACTAGATGGTTCGAGGATGCGCCATTAAAAGTGGTAAACACCAGCCATGTAATATCTTTCCTGAATTCAAATATTATCACTCGTATCGATATTCCTGAATGCCTAGTATTTGATAATGCTTCCTATTTTTCGTCTCTCGAAATGAGTGATTTTTCTTTAAAAAAAAGAATAAAATTAAAGTATTCTATCAGCTATTACCCCCAAGGAAATGGTTTGGCTGAATCAACTAATAAAAACCTGATCAAGATCATCAAGAGAACGGTCTCCGAAAACCAAAAAAACTATTTAATGCACTATTTAATGCAATCTGGGCTGATAGGGTAACTCCTAAAACTGTTATTGGTAATTCCCCCTTCTTCCTCGTTTACGACAGTGAAGTGATTCTTCCACCGCATGTCCTTCTCCCATCTCTGCAGTTATCGTAGAAGGCGCAAGAGGAAGACTGTCCTCCCTTGGAAAGTCGGATTAACGCTTTACTGAAGATAGAGGAAGTAAGGGCTCAAGAAAAACGAAAATTGGATCAACATCAACTCATTGTCAAAAACTGGTTTGATTCCAATTCTGCCTCAGACAAAAATTTTGAGGTAGGTGATCTTGTCCTTAAATGGGACAAATCTCATGAGGGGAAAGGAGAACATACTAAGTTTCAAAACCCGTGGTTGGGACCATTTTTAATTACTGAAAAACTAGATCCCAGTTCTTTCTGCCTGTAGAATTTAGAGGGACAACCAGACACCTTTCCGGTGAATGGCCAAGCTCTCAAAAGGTAATTCACTTGACGACTCTCCGATACACCTTCTGTACATATGTTTTGAATTTCTTTGCTTTCCAATTTTTCTTTGCTATTTTTTTTTTGTTTTCATTTTTGTCCATCGGTCCTTTTAAGTCAAACATGCCTGTATTACAGTCTATCTCAGACAAAGAGAAACATAATGCTTCATATCGAAACAACTGTCAAAGGCTGTAAGAACATCAATTGCTATCCTTCTCTAAAATTGTAGGCTGGTTAAAGGTGTCATTTTGTTTGAAAGTCGATTCCTCGGTTTCAATCTCCACTTGAAAGTATTCATGACTATATTTAAAAAGTCTCTTTACCCTGTCCCTGCTCTTTAAGGAAGCAACTCAATGATGTCTCCCTGTCCTTGAAAATTAGTTCTATCAATGAACTTTTTTTCATATCTTGTTGAAGGTTAGCTAGAAAAATTTAAAGGCCTGTGAAATATTAAGTTGTGTTAAAAAACTGGAATTTTCAGTGTCACCCTGCTCTGTTGAATATCTTTAAAACTATATCAGAATGTGAATAATTTCTCAGATGAGTTGTGGGAAGTGTTTGTAAACCCGCTGGGACATTGAAAAGGTCTGCTGGCAGCGGGTAAATGCATGCATGATGCCAAGACAACTTCGCCGGGGTACCGAATAGGCTTGCTGGCAGCGAAGCAATGTCGGGTAGAAGAAAATTCTCAGGTATAAATCTTGTTTTGGCCATAAGCATCCTTCATCAATTTTGAAATTTCTTGGACATGATACCAACGTCAGAGTGGGTTAATTGACATCCCTGTTGAGGCTATGAACGCCTGTTGACAGCAGTGGCCCTGTCAACAGTATTGGAGACATTAACTTAAACATCGTGGTTTTATTTTGTGAAGTTTGTCACCAGATTTCGTTCTTTTTAAAAGGAAAGATATATGAAACTGGACTACATCATGATTACGAAAGATGTTCAAATAACCTTTCAGTTGTTCTTCGATTTGGAGTATGTTAGATTTCTCTAACCTGAACTCATTCGTATTACAGAGATAACTGCTTCTCCCAGCATGTCACCATTGTTGGCAGCCCAACATAATTTTTAACTTTTGATGTCAATTAAATGATTTATATAGTTGCCTAACTGGGGTCATGAATTTTTATTACTCTTCATGAGCGATTTTATGAAACGATAGTTGTAAGTTGTCTCTTTTTCCTATTATTTTCTTTCATGCTTCGTTCATGACTGAAAGGATGAATACGAAGCATAAAAACTTGCGATTGTGTTACCATTCTGTTTTGGAATTTCATTAAAGGCAAATTGTTCATACAGTTTATTAATGAAGATTGGTTCCTTGCCATGAAGAGTTACTCTCTTTGTTTCGATCCTTTCAACACCAAGCATTCTTAGAGATTGATGGTTATATAAAAAAGGACCCCCACGATTTGATTTTTGGTATGGTTTTGTTTGATTCTTGGCTATACGTTTCTTTTTGCTAAACCTTTGATTTTCGATTTTCAACTTACCCAAACCTTGTGATAGAACCCATGATGTGCGCACTTATTTTCATTTTTAATGCTTTGGTCCTAGATTGTACTAAATGCAAAGGTGGCAATACGATTTGCAGTTAGACATCATTCCCTAGACTAGCCTTGGGCTTTGGAAACCCTCTTCGCATGCATTTCAATTAAACACCCATCTTGTCGTTATGAGTTTATGTTCATACATTGTTCACTGTTGGAAATTCTCAGGCTCGTGTTATGGCTTTGGACTGTATCACAAACCCTTCCTGTGTGCTATGTCTAATTCATTACCCTTTCATCCATTATGGCTCCTGTTGTGAGAGTCGAACCTAATGGAATTCAAAATCTGCTCTTATATGACGATGCCAGAGAATATCTGGAGAGAAGTGGTTGGATCATTTTCATTAGGAAATTTCAGGGTTTCAATTTACAAATTGCCCAGGAATTCACTTTCTCCTTTGATGGGTGTAGAGCTAAAGTGGGTGATGTCCAACTGGAGGTTACAGAGGATTTCTTGAGTCAAGCTACAGGACTACTTGCAAGCGGTCAAAGGTGGTTTAAAAATGCAAAAGTGGAAGAAGTTCCTTGGAGCCTGCTGTTTACATCTCAGAAAATAAAAGGGTGTGAGAAAGGTATGCCAATTTCCTTCCTAAAATCTCGGTGGCATGATCTGCTTGTTGTGGTAAAACAATTTGTTACCTGTGAGGGACGTTTCGGTCTTGTGTTTTTGTACCATTTGCGTCTGCTTATGATTTTTATGGGGTTTCCCTTGAACTTTCCGAATTACTTATTGAGGAGTCTTTATAAAATGGGAAAAGGTATAGAAAGCAGCGGTCAGACTCTATCCTCTTCCATCATGACCTAATTAAAATCTTTCTTATGCATCAATTAGAGTTACAGAATGACAGCTGGGATTCATTCATAACCAAAAACGGCTATGGTAACCCTAATTTGGAGGAGGTAGATAAACTCGTGGTTGAAGAGACTCTTGTCTACCCTACAACGCCTCTCTCACCTACCTAGACCTATGTCTCATCCCCCTACAACAAACCCTTAATCAATCCAAATATTATTGAATAGACCCATGAGCAGGTTCTACATCCTAGTGACTGTGTTAAAAATTTAAAGAAACCTACAGGGAAGGCATCTAAGAGAAATGTTGATATAAATTTTAAGAACAAGAGAGTTGGGAGACTAATTTCGAGGAGGCTTCGTAACAGGTCGAACTCTCATGCTAGTTCGATCAATATGATTGAATTCCATGAGAGTTCAGAATCTGAAATCGATAGGTTCCTTGCTGAAGAAGACCCTCATTCATTCGAGCCACACTTGATCAGGTCCATTAACTTTGTTGACAATTTACCTCCTTGTCTGAAAAATGATCCAGAGTTTTATGGTGTTAAATTGGTTAATGAATCTACTGTCAATATGGAAGGTGCTCCGGTTCACAACCATGTTTGTTCCCATGCAACCACCGCACAGTCAAAGTGTGAAGTCTGTCTATCTTGGATTGATAGATATTATACTGATATCCCTATCCTAAAGTCACGGGTTAAGGCTTTAAAGGATCAGATCAATGTCTTAACGAGCGAAAACTATAGGCTCGAGTCGGTTATTCAAGGGAAAGAAAAAGGTATGAAGACAACAAGCAATGTAGTATTTAAAAATGTTGAGGCTGCAACAGCCATTGTGAATTCCAAGGTTGTCTGATACGATTTGATCTCATAGTTGGAGGTATGATTCTTTATCTTAAAATATGACTGTTTGTTGAAATTAGATTGTTTTGTTCTTTTAATAAATTGGATTTCATTTACTAAAATAACTAGCTACATAATCACAAGATTCTGTAGCCAGCTATGTTAATTCGAATTGTGTAAATTAATGGTTGAAAATGTATCTAAATCTTTCTATTTTCCTTTTTCTTCTAGGATATTCAGGAATCCATGATTACAAATTGATTTGAGGCATCCTTAAGACCTTCCAGTCATATCTTTGATGCATTTTGTATGAACAGAAATGAACTGTTGTTAGTTTTGGAGGATTTAGTAGGATCTGGGTGGTTGCATCCCCCTTTTATTTTTGTAATAGATATTTGATCTCAGAAACGGAAACAATTATCTTTTCTGAGGCCTTTATAAACCCATCATTTTGTAATCAGAGGCATCTTGCCCTGGAGCTTATTGTGAACAACTTATACTCAAATTTAGAGATAACAAATATTTACTTTATGCTTTAGTCATCTATGAATGTTGTTGTGATCTATAATTTGTTTATCTTGGTAATTGAATGACTGTTGATAGCTTTAGTCTTCACAGATTATTTTGTTGTCAAGATAGTTTTTCCTTCTCAGTTCACGATTTTATGCTTCAGTTTTATCAAAAAAGCAAATGATCATTCAATTCATATTATGAGGTTTACCTTAAACATGTTGATTGATTAAATGCAAGCTGTAACTGTAGGATTTATCTTATGCGTTATTACTTGTAGTCTATTATATCACTGTAATTATTTTGCGTCCTATTGTTTTATCAATTAAATACATCAGTCAATGCATAGTTTAGCATTTGAACCAAACAGTGTGAAGATGCACAACATATTTCTCTCTTGGATGTACTGTTGTACGATTTACGCAAATAGTTGGATGCGTACTCTTCAAAGTGATTGATAGGTTAGTCTGTTCTTTTTTTTATTTGCTTGTTTATCACAAGAAGTTTTACATGTAGTATAATTTTCACTGTCTACTTTTTTATGTTTAAATAGTAGTTTAATATTTGATCTTGTGAATGCATATAGATTAAAAAGAAACCAAAAACAAATAGTACTTTTGCTTTCTTTATTTAGCTTCATTAAAAGAACTATTTTACATTCGATTTTTTTATGAGTTTAGATTAAAACTCGTGATTTACACATATTGTATATACGAATTGGATAAATAGAACTATCATATAAATATTATTTAGATAAATTGTAGATATATATATATATATAGATGTACATATATATTTCAATGATTAGTAATTAATAAGTTATTTCGTTTCTTTTATTTATTTTTCGTTTCCCTTAGGACTTTAGATTGGCCAATGGAACCATTAAACCCGTCAAAGTGAGTCAATCCAAATGTCTTGGGTTAATTAGACAACCCTAGACCGGATTCACTCTTCCAGTTGACGAGTGGTCATTTTTGCCAATCAACAGCATCCGCTTGGGTGAAAAGAGAGAATTTAAAAACTCATTTATCGCAAAGTTTTAAAGGGATAATGCGTTATTTTAACAAGCAGACAGTTTTGGATGATCAAGATCTGTCCGCCTAGATCTACGACCAAAGTTTCATTCTGGATCCCCCTCGTCATTCTGCCTTTAACGAAGGGGGTGGGGGATTGGGTATGCATCTCTCAGTGGTCAAGATTGGGGCGCCTATATCAACGACGCTCAAACGATTCTGGACCTCCTTTGTCATTCTGCCATTAATAAAGGGGGGGGGTTTGGAATGGAATGATATTTTCATGCCCCCCCCCTCCTATCGTGTCGCCTCCTGTGCCGTCTTCTCCCCTGCCATCTGTTCCCCACTTGTCCACGTGACATGGCCCACTTCCTTTCTCTCCTCCTCATCCTCCAAAATCTGTCCCCTCTCTACCATTGTATCCCATCACCTTTTCTCTTTTTCTTGTATCCTCCCTCTTTCCATGAATCTCTCCCTTGTCGTTTCCTTGATCACTCCTCTTCCCCTTTCCCTGACGGGTCACCACTGATCTACCACTTCCAATCATGTTCCCCAGTCTTCGCACCGGCCTCCACTCCTTATCCATTAGATTGTTTAGCCGATCTAGGTGGCACCATGAGAAGACCTCCACGTCCCAAGAGTGCAGAGTTGGTTGGGCCGTTCCTGATCCCAAGGAAGCAGTTATTGAATTTGTTAGTGGTGGTTAGACATCGTTTCCACTATAAATGGAAAGTATGGCAAAGGATTAAAGGTGTGTCAATTCATTTGCAGGGTTTTCAAGAGTCTGATTGCATCTATCATAAGTGCACGATCATTCAGAGACTGCATGTGCAGACTACCAGCAGACATGCAGACACAATGTTTTTAATGCAGTGTCTCATTTTCACTGTTGTTGTTTTTCTTTGAGTATATGTAGGCATTTTCTGCATTTTTGTAGGGGTGGATGGTTGAGCAAGGCTCCCGATGGTAAAAGTTTGATGAAGCACTGGTTGCTCTGGTTATGTATTGGCACTTGAGATTTCTTGTTTTATGAATGTTAGCCTCTTTCCATCTCTCTGTTTACACTGTGTTAGAACAACTCAGAATTGGAGGATCCAATCGAGTTGCGTTGTTATAGGATGATGTAGGTTGGATCACTGTAATAGTTTCATTGTTTCTAATCATTTCTTGTATTTTCTCAACACTGAATGATTTGGAATTGGAAGATCCAGTCAAGTCACCTTTCAGCTCCTCTGAAACTCTGAACTAAGAAGATCTTATATTCTGAGTTTTTCCTCCTCAAGCTGCCGAAAGGCCTGATGCCCAAGGCAGTTTTTCTCACTTCTCCTACTAAGTCTTCCATTTGCTCATTTTATAATCAACCCACTGATGAAATTTTGATCAAGACCTCTTCTGTTTTACATACCAGGCCTGTTTTTCTGAGTTAAAGAGATACCTTCATGGGTCTCTATCCATTCGACCACCCCATTAAAATTATTTGTGACATAAACTGATGGGCGTTGGGCTCTGCTTCTGCTACAATCTAGGAGTGAATTTTGACGCTAACACAAACCATGACGAATTAGATCAAACCCTTGAAAACCCAGAACCAAAATGAGCCCTTTTACCTTCGTTGTGGATAGTTTCTCTAGTAACTGAATTGTTTCAGAGATATGCCTCGACCTTTGGAGGTAAATTTCTCAGAATTTCTATTTCGGTTAAGACAAGTGTTTATTTTATTTTATTTTGTTACATACCTTGTTACAGTGCTAGATAAACCTCTAACATAGAAGCCTCTTATTTCCTTAAGTTGCAGGCTGAATTTCTTGTGTAAAAACCCTTGTGAAAGGGCAATGCCCGATCAGTCTTTGTGTGAGCAACGAGATGTCAACCCCATGCTTATTTAAATTGATGTGCATGAATCAATTTTTCTTCCCTAATCTTAACACAAAATACACAAGTGGAAACCCTTCCAAACAGTCAACAATTGGACTGCGTAAATAACCTGCCACCGTGCCTGAAGAATAGCAAATATTTTAAGTATTTAAACTCAGTCAAAAACCCACGGTGGATAGTGGTAATGTTTTGACACACAACCATGGGTTCCCTCAATCAACAGTTTTGGACCTGCGGTGTGAAGTGTGTTTATTCTGGATAGAAAAATACTACACAGATGTGCCCTCCCTGCAAGCTAAAATCAAGGCCTTCACAACCCAAATTGACTCACTAACGACTGAAAATCACAGACTCAAACTAAATGCACAAAAACCAGGGAAATGCCTAAAGAGAAATGGTAATATAATAATAAAGAATGCTGAGAATGTCAAAGCTGTGGTTAATTCTGAAGTATTATGATTCGGATTGAGTTTTTAGTTGAAGGTAAAGATTTGTTTTTATCTTAAATTGTGTTTTTATTTTATTATTTTTAATATAGAATAAATTAGATTTTATAAAGTAGATTTTATCATCACCAACAAATATTTTCTTGGTGTTACAATCATTTAGAGTAGACAATATGTTTCTATCCTTATCCATATGATAAGATGCTCCAGAATCAATAAGCCACTCATCAAAAGAAGAAGGAGAAGTTGTCTTGAAGGAGAAACCAGAAGAAAAAAGTGCATGTCCATGAGAAGAAGAAGAAGAAGTAGAATCAATACTGATGTTGTGATTATTCATAATTTCTTCTAAAGATGCCATATTCTTGAAACATTTGGACTCATCATGACCATCTTTATCACAAAATTTGCAATGTCTGTCAGTCTTCTTACTTTTTTTATTTTTCTCCTTTGTCACCATTAGGAGCGGAAGTTGTCTGAGTGGGTTTGGGACCGTTATATTGCTTGTTGTTTTGGCGAGGATGTTGCTTCTTGGGATTCTTGGGTTTATCTTTCTGATGGATGAATAAGGCTTTGTTGGAGGTACCTGCAGTGTTGATCACTCCAAGTTGTACAAGCTTATCTTGCTCTCTAATCAAAGCATCACAAAAGTTCTCAAGACTGTTTTTTTATAAGCTTCCCCTAGAGCCTCTTGCATGGCATAAAAGGTAGATACAAACAAAGAATATGCATTACCTAGCTTAGAAATAATAATATAGATGAAACAGTCTTCTTCTATCTTTATCTTACATTCTTCACATAAAGTTCTGAGTGTTTTAAAATTAGATAGATAGTATTCAATGTAAGAAAACTCATTTGGACATAAATTCAGTACTTGATTTTATAATTGTTATGCTCGAATAATATTGTGTTTACCAACCACAGATTCAATCTTGTCCCAAGCTTCTTTGGTTTGATCAATTGATTGAAGGTGGAACCTTAAATCAGGAGAGATGGACATTCCGATTAATCCACATGCTTCTTCATTCCTATTATCCCATTTTACTTTCTTATCAACATCAGTGGGTGTTGTTTCATTTCCAAAGGTAATCTGGTACAAGCCTTTACTTCTTAATAAATCCTCCATATGGGATTTCCATTGGAAGTAGTTGGTGTTGGTAAGAAAGAGATTACTTGTAGAAGCCATATTAAATATGTAGATAATATGGATTTAAAAACTAAAATTGATGATTTGGATAGAAAGATCTCGAAAAGTTAGGCGATTTTAAAAATAACGACACTCAAAACAGACTTCGGATGTGAGAGTTATTCCCTTTTAAAAAAAGGCATAAACGATAACCAAAGGACCACATAGTGGTGTAAGTTGTTTTATGAAGTGACCCATTTTTATAAAGAGAAGTGGGGATCACTTTTACAATAAAGTTACTTTATAAAAGAAAAGTTGCATGCAAAATCAATAACTCTAAAATAAAATATTAAAGATACTTATAGTGATTCACTTTTATACTTGAAGTGAAATACAATTTACAATTTTAGCATGAACTTTTTTCAAAAAAAGTAACAAAAGAGAGACTTGAACCCAAGACCTCTTACTTAATAAGGAAACTTTTAACTAAATGGTCTAGCAAAACATATTGTATTTTTTAGGAATAATATTGGGGTTGTTGTTGTTGTTGAAGACGGCCTTGGAGAGCGTGCTAAAAAAAATCTCTTTTCACACAAGAGAAAATTTTCGCTTATCGATGACAACAAGGGTTAGATCTTGGTTAGCTTACCTGGAAGATGCACATTTTCCTATCTGTTTCTGATTTGTCGAAATTGCACAGGGAGCGGGGCAAAGAGAATAGACAGATCTAAAAGAGTAGAAACCCGGAAATAAATAATACAAAAATGAAATAAAACCAAAATGATACTCTGCAAAAATTAAAAAAATGTGTATTCAGGATTTACACCTCCGGATCTGACTGAAATGGTTGTATCTTGGGAAAACATAAACCTTTTCGAGTGAAACGAAAAATGTTCTTAGCTTAAATGAGCACTCTAGACCCAATGGAACATTCCTCTTAGCCCAAAAATGTACATAAATGACAGAAAATGGAGATCAGACAACTCGGCTTCACGATCTCAATCTACAACAGGAGCAGGTCTTCAAACATCCTCTGATACCATGTTCGACAACACAGGTATTGCAACAAAGGATGAAAAAATTCAGTAACCACTCACACAACCAGATAAAATATCATCACACTGATGTTTTTACATGGTAAAACCCCTATGAGGAAACATCCACGACCCCAACTAACGTGACCACTTGGAGCATTTTATTAATGCAAAAGAAAAATATTACAGAGAGATTTTAAAAGAGATATTCTCACAATCGATCATTGACAAATGAACCTCCATTCTCTTTAAATATATATTGTGGACCAATCAAGTGCTAATCCATGGATCAATGGTCATTAAGATCGAGGAGAATATGAACCGTCGGATCACTCTATGTCGGGAACATATTGTGATTGTCGGATTTCCTAACTACAAATGCATACTAATGCACACTAAAGAAACAAACTAAGAAACACACTTTTACCTAAAGACACATTAGACCAAGTAGATCTTAACTAACTCCTAAGTGTCTAAATATCCTAACAAAAGAAGTTATGATTTGACTTATTAAAGAATTGTTAATTGCAACAAGAAAGTGGTTAGCTCTAAACGGTGGAGAAATAGGTAAAAAAGTTACAAGGAAACTTATAGAGGAAGGCACTTGGAAAGTATAAATAAGAAAGAAAGGAAATCCTATTAGCACCTACCTACCTATTGAACATTATTGAATATCTATTTGTGAAAGGCTATTTTCAGATATACATTAACAAATCTGAGAAAGCGTAGGTCTGAAGTTACGAAGGAAAGTCGAGGGTAAAGTCTCAGAGTTGTAGAAAACTAAAGAAGCCCTAATCTCTAAGACATCTACGAGTTGCAGGTCTGAAGGTAGTGGATGTACGTGAGCCACAGTGGAGGAAAGCGTGGATACTCATGAGATGTAGAAAGGAAAAGCGTAGATATGAAGAAGGGTTTGTGAAATCTTGAGAAGTAATTGTTCCAAGTTGTTGAGGTTGAGGTTGGTTTGATGATTTGAGATTTGAGGCACCAGGTCAGTTACAGAGTGTAAAGGTATGTCTATATGCTTATGAGGTTATATCTTAGAGAGGTTGTGAAGCATGCTTGAGGCATGACTTTGTGAGATTTGGTATATGGTATCTTAGACGTATGGTATCTACTGTAGTAAATGTTCAGAGGAATATATGTTGAAGAATATTGTTGGTGTATGTTTGAGTATTATTGGTATATCTTTGTTAGTGCATTGTGAGAGATCTTTGTTAGATTATTGTGAGATATTTTTATTAGCACATTGTGAGAGGACTTTTTTAGTGATCTTGGTATAAGAGTGTGTTGACCGGCGAAAATGACCATTCATCAATTGGAAGAGCGAGTTCAGTCCGGGGTTGTCTAAATAACCCAAGTCATTTGGTGTAACTCGTTCTGACGGGTTTAATGGTTCCGTTAGCCAATCTAAGAATCCTAAAAGAAACGAATAAAAGAGAGAAATAACTAACTAATTACTAAACACTATATATATATATATGCTCTAATGTGAATGTAATGGGCGTATTTAAGAAAAAGATAAATAACTCTCGTTCATATACATTATTTACAAGCTGCAAGTTTTAATCTAAAATTACTAAACTCTGTGAAAATGATTGCTCTGAAGAAGCAGATAAATAAAGCACATAAAAATGTTTTTATGTTTTTTTCTTTTATAAATATTAAACTAATGGAAGAAAATGTTATGAAACGGAAACATATAGTTAGTCAAAAGCCAAACTTTACGCTCAAATTTCAGTGACAAAAAAATAACGAAAAAATGAAATTGAACTAACATGTTATCGAGCTAATGATATGCATCCAAATATATGTGCGATCAGAAAACATCTATCGACCTTGTCCAGGAGGNAGTCAAAAGCCAAACTTTACGCTCAAATTTCAGTGACAAAAAAATAACGAAAAAATGAAATTGAACTAACATGTTATCGAGCTAATGATATGCATCCAAATATATGTGCGATCAGAAAACATCTATCGACCTTGTCCAGGAGGGAAACCTGCACTGAAACTTAAGTCTGTTATGAAGAAATGCAGAACAATTATGTTAGCAGTTAAATTTAAATAGCAGATAGAATGATACCAATAGTTACTGTGATCTTATAATTGCAAGAAATTGCATTAAGAAAAATCTGTTAGCAAACATCCTTGCATTTAATCTATCAAAATAAATTAAAGGAGAAACCTTGTAATTGAAGCTGAATAGACGATCAAAAAAATTATATCTGAAGCATTTTTATGGACAACATTCATAAAGGAATTATCCCAATAATCTAATAAATGAAGACACCATCGTATTTTCAAAACTTATTATCAAAACTAAAGCTATCAAAACTTATTATCATATCAAGATAAACATAAACTTAAATGAAGACACCATCCACAAGAAGCTAAAGCCAAAATGTGCATTGTTGTTCCATTAAAGTCCGTAAATCAAACGTCCATCTTCTGCCCCAGGCGAGGATGTCTTCATTACAAAAATCTCTAATATTTAAAGAGTTCAGAGAAACCAAATATCTTATCTTGTGGGATAAGATTAAATCTCAAAAATGATTTGCTGATTACAACATAGAGGGCAATATAACCACTCCATATCACAGTGCATCTCTTAAAACTATAAAAAGTTTGTTCATGTTTACAAAAAATGAGCCAAATATATGGCTAATAAGCCCATAAATGCTTCATATCATTTGATCACCATAAACTGCTAGATATCCTGAAAGAAAAGGATGAAATAAAGAAATTCAAATATAAATTTAACCAAAATATTCCAAATTTCGAATAAGAATAGACTGGCTACAGAATCTGCTGATTCTGTAGGTAGTCTTATTTTAGCAAAAAAAATCTAATTTATTCTATATTAAAAAATAATAAAATAAAAACACAAGTTAAGATAAAAACAGATCTTTACCTTCAACTGAAAACTCAATCCGAATCATAAGACTTCAGAATTAACCACAAATTTGACATACTCAATGTTCTTTATCATTATATTACCAGTTCTCTTCATGCGTTTCCCCGATTTTTGTGAATTTCAATCATTAGTGAGTCAATCTAGGCTATGAAGGCCTTGATTTTAGCTTGTAGGGAGGGCACATCAGTGTAGTATTTTTCTATCCATAATAAACACACTTCACACCGCAGGTCCAGAACTGTTGATAGAGGGAACCCATGGCCGTGTGTCAACCACCGTGGGCTTTTGACTGAGTTTAAACCCTGAAAATATTTGCTATGCTTCGGGAACAGTGGCAGGTTATTTACACAGTCCAATTGTTGACTGTTTGGAAGGGTTTCCACTAGTGTATTTTGTGTTAATATTAGGGTAGACAAATTGATTCATGCACATGAATTTAAATAAGCTTGGGGTTGGCATCCCGTTGCTCACACAAAGACTGATCGGGAATTGCCCTTTCACAAGGGTTTTTACAGAAGAAATTTGGTTTGCCACTTGAGGAAATAAGAGGCTTCTCTATCAGAGGTTTATCTAGCACTGTAGCAAGGTCTGTAACAAAAAAAAAAAAAATGCTTATCTTAACCGAAACAAAAATTATGAGAAATTTACCTCCAAAGGTCGAGGCATATCTCTGAAAAAATCCAGTTACTGGAGAAACTGTCCATACTGAAGGTAAAAGGGATCATTTCAGTTATGGGTTTTCAAGGGTTTGATCTAATTCGTCATCGTTTGCTCATAATCTCTCCCACAAAAATGTGTCTATGGAAGGTAAAAACGGGATTGAACAGACTGTAACAAGAGCCAATAAAAAACAACCGTGGGTTTAGATGGTAGTGGTAGGAGGTAAGTCAGAGATAAAATGATGGAAACAAAACTAGGAACAACTAGGGCAACCATAACATAAGCAATGGGGTTTACATTCATGAAATTTGGGCGTTTCCGGTAATGAATTTTTAGAGTACAAAGCATGGCTCAAGACCCTAGCTCGTAATGAGAGGCCTTTCAGATCAACCTGCCAGCTAAAATGACGTACA
>SNQJ01S0141109.1:24929-34961 GCA_010110895.2 Picea sitchensis
TATATATATATATATATATATATATATATATATAGTTATGAACAACCTAAGTGGGCCTAATGGTTAAGAACATGTGTTTCTTCCTAGGAGGTCACATGTTCAAATCCAGAGGGGGGTAGGGTATGTATACCTCCGTAGAATTTAACAGTCAAATCGTTGGGCGAAGGGGGTTTCATACAGGAATTTAGTGTCTGGTTTGGTCGTGACCTTAAAAATAGATTGTTATTATATACAACCTAAGTGGGTCTAATGATTAAGAACATGTGTTTCCTCATAATTGGTCACAAGTTCAAACCCAAAGGGGGTTAGGGTATGTATACCTCCATAGACTTTACCCGTACACACTACTAAAAATAAGATTTCAAAATATCTATAAATTTAACGTTTTGAAAAAAAAATTGTCACATCATTTTTTATTTAGTTATCGATTTGAGGGTTTTTCTGAGCTACTGTATGAGTTTTGAAGGCCATGTTTGAAAAACGTTGTAATTTTGAAAAACGTTGTAGCACCTCTTTTTGATTTGGGGGTTGATTTTCATGTTCTTTTTGCAAAAATATGGGTTTTTTGGGCCAACGTTCATGTTTTGAGGTCAAGTTCTCATTAGTTTGGTAACTTTGTTAACCTTCATAGCGTATATTTTAGTTTTATTTACTAGATCTATTGTGACAAACTATTCGAGTGGAATATTCATGACAGTTTACAGACCACAAGCATATGTGAGCTGAGTAATGATTTATGGGAAAATAAGGATTCCCTAAAAAGAGAAAAATAACCCAAAAAATATTGGCATTGATTAGTTGGTCGATTGGGATGCTCAATGCTCAAGAAATGGCCTAACAAATGAGAGGATAACCATGTACGAATTAAAGACACCCAACAAAAGAGAAATCGACCATGTGCTAATTAAATATGCCTAGAAAAACATTAAATGTGCGAACACTTTAGAATACATGCCCACCAAATGAAATTTAACCCCATGAGTGATAAAAATGATTACAGGAGAGAGAGAAATGAATTTAGAAACTTATTTAATAGCTCCAGATTGAGGATCGTTGATTTCCCTTCTCTAGAATCATTCAATGGTGGAAAATTGAGAATTGTTAGGATGGGTTTTCTCCGTTAAACAATTTATTATGCAGACCAACAATGACACATTGATAAAAATCACAAATGACACACATAGTTTTATATTGGAAGCTCAACATCTAATATATATTTTATTAAGATTGGAAGATAATTACAGCGGGGTGAGCTATACATAGCATTTGTGTATAGTTACATGCTAACAATACAAGTTTCATATGGCCATGTCTTAGAGACACTCTTCACTTAGTGTAGACAAGCTTCATGACTCCTTCACCCACCAAACTTGGAGTAGGTTTCCCTTTTCAAGATTTTATTTCTTTCACTATTCTCCCCAATTCTCCTTCATCTCCCATTTCCTTTTCACTACAACATTCATTCTTTTAATGGGCTTCCTTTCAAAGACCAACCATCACATAGTTTCCACTTCCACTTTGCCCCCAAAAAAAATAAAAATAAATAAATAAATAAAATAATTACAAATTTACAAGAGGCTTCAATTCAGATCAAAACGACATAAACATGAACAAAACTATGTATTACATCACCACATAAAGTATATTCATGAACTAACCATGCAACACAACATGAAAATGACCATGTAATCATCACGGTGAAGAAAAATATCGAGTTTGTATCTTAATTAACTTAACAAAATTCTTATCACATTTAATTTTTTTAATTAAAAAGTGATTTTGTGCACTAATTGACTTATTCCTTTTAAAAAATATATCTAACTAAAATACATTTTATAATAAGACTATGAGCGTTTGTCAACTACTTTGAAATTGATATGGCCGAGGTTGTGTTATTAATTCTTTATTCTTAGCAAACATCGCTTTCATATCCTGAAATGCGAAACGATATTAATCATGGCCATGTCATGCTTACGCTCACTTCATTGTTCAGACATATTGGAGGACTCGACAAATTTTTAGGCTTCGAAAACCAAATAGTGGATATCGAATGTGTACAGAAGGGAAGAGACCACACAATACTAGGAGAGAACAAAAATATAACTATTATATGTAAAACATAGTCAGAAGCTTGCTACAATATTAAATAGAAGATTGAAATAGAAGATTGCAAATGATTCATTGTTAAAAAATTAAAACTAACCTAAACAAAATCCATGAGAAACTTAAATTATTCTCAAATTTTTAATCATAGTAAGAGGCTTTAGCCAGTGTTACAGAAAGTTCCTTTTCGTATAAAGAAAAACTAATAGACAGTTTGTCATTTTGAGATATGTTATGGGTTAGTTGCACCGATTCACTGTTATATCGTAACAGAAATGGTGATGTCTCTCTCACACTCCTGTGTGAGTAATGTCGTTATGATTTCAGTAAATTATTTATTTGTAAAATCAATTAAACTATTTTTAAATAAATATTCATGAAGAGACAAACTTAGAAATTCCCAATCTTAATATTTTTGTTTTTTTATTTACATAATCATACATATTCTCACCACTTTCACGTTATTTTTAATTACCAGAATCGTATATATTTATTTGTCTATATATGACATATCTAATGGTAATGTTCTTAATGCTCCTCATGCCAAAACTTATCTATATATAACATAATATAATGGTAATGTTCTTACTCACAAGGTTCATACAGCCTGAGTGGGTGTAATGGTTAAGAACATGTGTTTTAGGTCACAAGTTAAAATCCAGAGGGGGTAGGGTATGTATACCTCCGTAGATATCACTAGTAAAATCGTTGGGTAGAAGGGGTCCCTTGTCCCACAAACAAGGGGTTCTCATACACCAATTTGGTGTGGCTTGGATGTGACCTTAAAAAAAGATTATTATTATTATTATAATATTGATTAATCATTATTATATATATAGATTTAATATATTGAAGTAATCCATACATAATGTGATTATCGTGGTTTCTTTGCTCGTGCAATGAGAATTAGTACTGTGAAAAATGGTAGTTTAACATGTGAGTGCTTAATTGATGCAAACGAATGCCACTAGCCCATGTGTTGGCACTATGACCTCCTGATCTAGGATCTTCCCTTTCAGGAACCGAATTAGCTTTCGGGATCCCACAGACCCCTTATTTTACTTCACCCATGGGATTTTCTCCTAAAAGGTGTGAAATTCAAATCTATGAGGGTCCCTTTTCTCCTGGAAACTCGTGTATGTGACCGTGAATTAGGACCAATCGCTTAGCGAAAGGGCTCAGTTCAACGCTCCGTGACTTCAGGGCTTCAAAGTTCCTCCGTTCCAACTTCAACAACATACTTATCCTTAAAAGTTGAACTGTCGAACTACAGAAGAGTTCATGGATCAACGGTCCTTGCTCCCCCCTTAGATCAACAATCTAAGTTTACTCTGGGCTTCGGGGCTCTAGAAGAATTTGCTCCAACCAACTCTATGCTCAAATGCATCAGATTCTTTTAAGCCCAATCCGGTCATAAAGAAATTTAACCAACATGTGAAGGAGTTACCCTATCCTTCCACTTCTTCAACATATAAGTCAAGACTTTGATCGGATGATGGATGGGAATCCATCTCCTTTGCATGATATACGACTAACGATGGGTTCAAGGCTCCAAGATTCGAGACTTTTCCACGCCACACAACTATCACCTAAAATCACCCGAGGTGTTGAATCCTGAATAAATTGGAGATCTATGGCTCATGCTTACCCATCGATTGAAGACTGAGATTAACTACGAGCTTTGGAGCTTTGGGGCTCCGCGTCTTCCTAAAACATCCACTGCTCCAAAATGTCGAAGCGACAAAGTCCCAAGGACTCAGGAATTAATAACCACACTCCTTAACTAAGGATTTTCCCACTTGGTTGATTTCCTCCCTGGAACTTCGCACTCGTTATCTCTCTTGAGCTTCGTTCACTTTTAAGAAGTGAACTCCTGTACACAATTGCGATTCTCTCCCGAGATTATACCCTTAGAACTGTCTGGGCTGATGCACTCCTTGCCTAACTAAGTGATTTTCCCACTTATTGATTCCTGAACTTCGTGACTCAAGTATCTCTTTCTGTTTCGCTTCACTTTTTAAGAAGTGGAACTCCCTGCATTACACTGTCATGCATTCTTCTCCCCCAGATTATACCCTTAGAATCAGTTCTGGCTGATGCACCTTGCATTGGACTCCCATTGGAGCATGGTACCTTTGGAAAGTCACCGCACACTTTGCGCTTCATGAAGAATCACACTACCTCTTGATATTCTAAACCTGTGAAGGTACCTACACATCTTATAAGAACTGCGGTACCTTGTAATCTAAGAGTACTAGAAGAGAAACAATTGAAACTTATAACATAATCATAAATTCATTCATTAAAAAAACATCATCCATACACATAGATGCATAAATACAATAATAGACTCATTCCATTACACAAAAGAACATAAAAGAGATTCAAGAAATTCCTTTAGGAAATTTGAGAGTATTCTCTTCTTCTATATTTCTTCAACAACTTCCAACAAAAGTTTCAACAACCTTCAATAGCTTCCCCTTGGCATAGATTACATTAATTTATAAATGAAGGGGATTCTCGATCCTTCCCTCCATACTATTTTAGTGCTTTCACATCTCAATAAAGACTATCCTATTACTAAGCTTATTACAATAAATGCAGATTTACAATCTTAGATATGAGTCAACACTCAAAATCTGTACAATCTACGGTCATTAAAGACAAATAAATATTTCTGGAGTACATACAATGGCTCAGCCTTTGATCTCAAGGGATATTTAATTACAATAGATTCAAAATTTAAATGTTGTGTCTTCCTTGGAATCCAAACCAGTGAATGCGTGTTGCACTGTGCACTGAGTCACCTTCCACCACAACTCATTAAATGATGATGAGGATGCTCTTTGTATCATAATTCTGATAAAATATCTATGGAATCTTGTCCATGATTCCCAACTTTCTTCCATGCTTCAATATATGATCATCTCAAACCAACCTACATCTTCTACTAGATGTCCTTCCATTTGACTAGATATTCATAGTAAACCATTCTCCTGGTTCTTTTCATAACTTCCAAAACCCATCTCTTCAGATTCTCTGCTATGGGAATTTGTTGTATCCATTGGACCTCCTCCTAGTCATATGTTTCTCCTGTTCCATCCATCCTATAAGGATAAGGGTACACTAACACATGAATGTCCTATGGAAGTTCAATCTTATAAGCATTTGCAACAAAATTTTGGGCATTTTACAGTATTCCATCTTTTCAGCCCCGCTTATTATAGGCTTCCCATTGGGAATCTTTATTTCCTCAGATATGTTAGAACTTGATCTCCAACTTCAAAGTTTACCTCTTTCCTTTTATGATCTACCTTGGCCCCAGGGCTATCCTGGTTGCTATTCTCACCGGCCTTGATTTGTCTCATGCAATTTCAAGTGGATTTCTACAATGAATTCTTTCTACTCCTCAAGACTCCTAAATTCGCATTGTTCCAATATCTTAACTGTACTTCGGTGCATTCCATATATTATCTAAAATGGGATTTTACCAAAGACTCGCTTATGAATCATTATATGCAAATTCTTCTTGAGAAAAAACTTGATCCCATTGAATATGATGTTACCACTAAAAATTTCACAAGAAATTCTAATTATATTCACTACCTTAGTCTCATTCATCCGTCTGAGGGGTGATATGAACTAAAAAACAAATCCATCCCTAGATTTTTCCACAAAGTCCCTCCAAAAGTGTCCTACAAATTTTGTGTCTCTCTGCCTAAGACTATACTCCTAGGAAATCCATGCAATCTCACATTACCCTTGAAAACAAATTTTCCATGTGAGTAGCATCACTTGTTTTGTGACATAATATGAAAAATTTTCTACATTTGTTCCACCAACTACCACAAATATTGAATCTTTTCCCTCAGGGTTTTTGGTATTCCTAGAAAAAAATCCATACTTACAGCATCCCATGGTCTTTTAGGTATGGGTAACGGTTGGTACAACCCTATGTTCTATTGTCTCCCCTTTGCATCTTAAGTAAATTCTGCATTTTTCCTTGAATTTCTTCACATCATGCCTCATGCCTATGCCTAGATACAATACCATAGTGAACCTTAACTGCATATGTCTTATCATGGCTAAAATGTCTAGCCAATCCTCCACTATGTTTCTCCTACTCAAATTGTCCCTCATTGAACATCTCGATATAAATAATTGACTCCTTTGAAAAAAAACCCTCCTCTGACTGCACTCCATCCATGGGATTCTATCCTCATCAAAGTATTTTCACAAGCTTCATAAGCTTCTTTGAAATTTGTGTATTCACCATATATTTCCTTAAGGTTTTCAAACCCTAATGTCTCCACTTAGAATTCTTGCATGATAAAACATCTCCTGATAAAAGCATCCCAATTTTTTTTAACACTCCCACTATTATGCTTAATGACAAAAGTAAGATTTGGATGAATTCTATCCATTTGGCATGTTTCTAGTTTAACTTATCTTGTTCCGGTTATAACCCAGCATGATTTTGAGTATATAAAATAAATTATTTTGAAGAAATGGCTCCATTTTTTCAAATCTTGAATTATAACATAAAATTCCTTTTCATAATTCAAATATTTCATCTTAACATCATTCAAATTTTCAATTGAAATAAGAAACAAGATTATCATCTTGACTTAAACCCATCAATGGCCTACCCACTTGCATCACATTTCACTTGGAAGTTCTTCCTAAAATATGGCAGAACCAAAAATGGTTGTCCGGTTATCTTCTCCTTCAACAAATTAAAAAATTTCTCATCTTCTTTCGAGTCAAAAATATCCAGTTTTTCTGTAGTGTCCAATGGTGTACAAATTTCGCTTTAAAATTCCGGTTTTCCTATGAAAACTTGCTAACCCATGAAAATTCTTACCTCAAACACACTCCTTGGAGAAGGACACTCTTTTATAGCTCCCCACCTCTCTAGATCCATCTTCAATTCATTTGAAGAGATTACAAATCCCAAATACAAAAGTTATGTCTTCATATAAGAACATTTCTTCAAATTTACTAACAATGTTTCTTGTTGTAACCTTCTCAATACCATATTCAAGTGACTCAAATGTTCTTCCTTAGTCTTACTATAGACTATTATATCATCTAAGTAAACAATCAAAAATCTCCCAATAAAATCTTTGACAGGTAATCCATTAATCTCATGAACGTACTTGGACCATTGGTTAAACCAATGGCATAACAAACCACTTCATTTGTTTCAAAATGTTGTTTTCCATTCATTCCTATCTCATCCTTATATGATGATACTTTTTAGATCTATATTGGAAAATAACTAGCTCCACTAAACAATCCATCAAATCATCCATTCTCAGTGTAAAGGAATCTATACCTAATGGTTATCTTGATAGGTATCTAGGAAGGTGCACACTTCCTCCAACCTCCATCCTTCTTGGACTCAACACAATTGGTATTTCACATGGGCTCAAACTTTCTCCCATCAACCCTTTGTCCTAATAATTCTGACCTGCTTCTTGATCTCTCTACTGAATCTGAGGGGTCAACCCATGCTACTCGCTTGGAAAAATTTCTCCTAGAATAAGGTCAATATGATGACTAATACTCCTAATAGGAAGCAAAGTATGAGGTAACTAATCCACCACAATGTCAACAAAACCATCCAATAATTTTGAATTTCATGTAAATCATTCATGGAAGTATTTGTAATGATATCTCTCTTCTTACCTATGACAACATCCCCGTGATTTCCCGATCTTCTTGACTTCTTTCAAGAGCTCCTTCCCACCCATGAGAAGTACAACTGCACTAGTCTCATTTTTTACTCCCTTATATTCTAATGGCAACAACATATGTCTTACACCCATTCTTTTCAAGGGAATAAGTATTATTTCTCCCATCATGTACATGAATACATTTCTATCATATTTCCATGGACTCCACAACATAACATGACAAGTAACCATGGGTATGACATCACATAAACTTCATCCTTATAACCACTAATCTTAAACTCAAACTTACATTGTCTACTTACCATGACTTGATGTCCTTTTTTTGCAACCATGAGACCTTGTATTGTTTTGGATGTGCAGTTGTCTTTATCTCCAATTTTTCCACCATATTTATGGATACCAAATTATGAGTTCTCCCACTTTCTATGATCACCTTGCATACCTCATGTCTCAACTTGAAAACAATTATGAACAAACTCATTCTTTGTACTAGCTCTTGCATCTCTTTTTTTCCTAAGGCTTCACAAGGGATTTCCTTATCATGAGTGATATTCCTTCTTCAACAATTTCTTCTTTCACATATGTTCCTACAATCTTTTATTGAGCCTCAAGAACATGACCTTCTCTAAACTCCTAGCTTTGTTCTTCTTCTCAAGTCATTCCTAAGACATGTGTCTTGCCTTTCCATAAGAATAACACTTAATCTCCTCCTCCTCTCTTCCTCTTCTACCTCTTGGAAAAATTTCTCCTCCTAGAGCCCTCTAGCTATCTGATTTCTAGAACTACTAGCCTCTTCCCTTGTCTTCTAGAACTTTTCTCCTGTGGTTCCTTTTCCTCCTCGTGGAGGATTCTCTTTCCCAATTCTTCATTTTGTTTTCACAATTTTCTTCCTCCTCCCTTTAGGGATACCGATAAGAATCCTCTATATTCCTCATCATTATCATACTAAAATCATCTTTAATTTCATACCTCAACCCATTGATATATCTAGAAACTTTATCTTCATCATTTTCCATGTGTCCTACTCTTATATTTAATCTATAGAATTCTTTTCAAGATATTCCCTTCAATGAAAAACCTTCTGCCTTAAAATTTACAACCTTTCCGGAATACCAAATTTATAATCCTTGGATATGGATTTATTCTTGAGATTAGCTACCATTGATCAGGGGATCAAAATTTTACTCAAAAATTCAAAAAGCTTTGGAATAATGGTAAAACAATTCCATTGCATCCTGCCTCGCCTTCCCGATTCGACAGATATTTACTTTGTCAAATGGACGCTACATGGAGAAGCTATCACGATCTGTTCACCAAGCCAGTAAAATTGATGTCGGGACTGCACTCACCAGAGAAGTCCCAGACACCGAATGGTGGTAGACTGCATGCACTCAGACGACCGTACAAAGCAGATGTGGCAGGTTTTTGTTGCTGATGACCATTGAATCCAAGGAAAGTGACATGTGTCATGTAGTCGGGTAATGAGGGGTATGGACATGTGGCCTAACTCGAGGGGTTTTACATGTCAGCCATTTTGGTTATTATCTTATATAAATGTAATGAGGTCGCTGGTTCGAATCGACCTCCCCTTAACACTCCACCTTCGCATCTAATTCCTCCCAGCTAATGTAATACATGTTGTTGCTTGATAGGCATATGTGTTTACATATATTTATGTTTACATCGTTTACATTGGCGCGAGGGGGTCAGGCCGGGGCCTAGCCCCGACCCGCGTATTATCATATATGACCATTGTAATAACCGCGCACGTGAATTGTATTGTATTAAACATAACCCATAGTTTTTATAACCACATGTTATATATGCGCGCGGGGGTTTATATATGTGGTTTCATTATAATATATGACCATGCTTTATACATTGGTTCGACCATTTGCGCGCGGGGTTAAAACATATGGCCCGTGGTTTTGTTATATGACCATTGGTATAATGTGTGCGGGAGTTACACGGTTCTCCAACGGATTAACCACCTTTTTCCCAGCATACGGTCATATGCGCCATACACCCAGGTGCCGAGGCGGTTAGGGGCTGGCGCGCCCTTAACCGTTATACGGTTTGAACCATTGGCGCTGTTGTGCTCGGTGCTGGGTTTTCACGCTTTAAAATGTGTGTGAGCCAGGTTCATTCAAGAAGGGTGTGTTTTGTAGATGCAGAGACAACAAGCTTGAAGAGGGAGACTTCCAGGAGGCCTAACTTCTTCATTTTTCGA
>SNQJ01S0141110.1:0-18306 GCA_010110895.2 Picea sitchensis
CTTGCCCTCCTAAATAGAAAGAGCCCCCCATCGAGGTGACAGTGGGTGGGGAAGCTCCTGTTACGCCGGTTTCAAGCCTTGACTCAAGTCCTTTGGACCTTTCCTACAAACCGTGCGATAACAGGCCCCACACTCCACTCACCCATCCAACTCATCAATCCTTGACTAAAACCCTAGATGGTGCGCCCTTCTCCTGGGGATTCTCTCATGGGGTTGGGTTGCAACACTTGGCATGCATCCAAGAGGGGTCGTTTTGCCTCCTTGGGTATAAATACAACCCCTCACCCCCTCATTTCTAGACCATTCTTTGAGCTAAGGTTATGCTACTGAAATTTTGCCCCACTCTCTTGCTCTTGCCATCTTGCATCCCATCCCATTTTTCTCTTGAGAGTCTTGGAGCAACTTGTTGCTGCAACACTCTCCCATTGGATTAATAAAGCTTTGGAGGATTTTGGATCACCAAGAGTATTCTGGTTGCATTCTTATATATGAGGTGACATTGTGATGTTTAAGTTTCTTGTGTAGCATTGAGTAGATATTTGGCAAAGTAGTTTGCTAGGGTAGATTAGCAAAGAGTATTCTTGCTAGTTTATATAGGTTGGATATCTAATTATTTGAAGTATTTCATGTTGTTAGTCTGTTCATACCTATTATCTATTTCCCTGCTTTACGTTTTGTCTTGAGTTTTGCAGGTTCACTTCAAAGGGTTGTTGGGAAAGCCTCAAGAAGGAGTCTTCCCTCAAAGCCTTCTCAAACTCCTAGTTTTGTAGTCTGATTTTTCTGTTCACTTTTCATTCATATTTCAGTAAACTAACCATCTTAGATAGGTCACATAAACTATACTTTCATTTGGAGATTTTATGTGAAAATTTTCTGCTTAAAAACCAGAATTTTTTCTTAACTTTGTTGTGTTGTGTAGCATTTCCAACAAGCATTTGCTTGCTGGTTTTTACAGATTCTTACCAGGAACATAGGGTTATGCTGCCCACATTCGACCGTACAACACTTCAAGAGCTTCTTCACTAGTTGGGTAACGTTTTTCTTCTCTTTCTCATCTTTTCTAGCATTGTAGCAAGCCCCTGGGAAGTTTCCTTGAGGCTTGCATTCTCTTGTATCTTTGTTGCATTCTTGTAAGTCATTTCAACAAGTTATTGTTGCCTACACCTTGGGAGAGTGATTGTCTCAGCCAACCCCCCAAAATCGTTAGGCTAGGACTTACCTTAATTCCTTTATTTGTTATTCTTTTGCCCCACTTATCATTAGGACAAGGTTGTGTGGCTAGTTTGTCATAATAATAATTGTTTAAGTCTTTCTTTCCAACCCTCTTTGGCACAACATTGGTAGGCTTGCCTCCACCTTGTGCCATTGTGAGTGGTTTGCAATTTATTTCAAGTTTTTCTTAATAAATCGTTGCCTACACCTTGGGTGAGAAACCCCCAATATCATATGGCTAGATTAGTGATGTGATGATCATGTGCTAATGGTTAAATGATTTGAAATATTTTATGGTATATGTCATACATTCACTAGATCATAGCTTAAGCCTTTGAGGCATAAATCTTTTGCTTGCTTTAAGTTTCTTATATCTCAGTCCATAGTACAATCTCTGAATGCAAAATACATACATGGTCAAGTAGTATATCTTAAAGCAATCCTCTATTTTGTGCAAGCTTCTTATGTTTCAAGCTCTTATTTTATTTTAGGCTTGCAAGCACTCTTGGGCAAGTAAATGGTGTAGAGTTGGTTTTTTTTGCAGCAATGGTTTAAATCTTTAGCTTGCTTTCTTCATGGAATAACTCACATTGTTAAATGGTTAAAGTCTAAAGTGTTGTTTCCATTTGGCAAGTTGTCCTTGCCTTCTTCATAGCACTCTTTCATACATGTTTTCACTTGCTTATTGTTAATCAAATGATGATGTGAATGCCCCTTATTTTTGGCTTTTCTTTACAAGTTCATGTGTGTTCATAAGCTTCAAAGTTCTGATCTGCAAATACACATTCACAATAGTCACTTAAGTTTCGGTTTTGGGCATTAATCACTATTTTTGGGCATCTAAAACTTATCTAAAACACTCATAACACATCTTAAGACTTAGTCCTAAGTCATAATAACACTTTAGACCAACTAGGACACCTAATTCCACCATCTTCACCATCTAAAACGGGTTTGAGGGAAACAACGGAAGGTGTAGGCAGGGAACTGTCTCACGACGCACAGGATGTGTCCTTTCCGGGAAGTACTCATACTTTAGGGCTGACCGTGAAAGCTAGGGTGGGCCTCATTGCCTTACTATCTTGAGCATCCGACAGTTATTTGGCAATAGGAGGAGGAGGAGTAAGGTTTGA
The DNA here is from genome assembly GCA_010110895.2 of Picea sitchensis. Taxonomy (NCBI): domain Eukaryota; kingdom Viridiplantae; phylum Streptophyta; class Pinopsida; order Pinales; family Pinaceae; genus Picea; species Picea sitchensis. Next base: position 2,346 of record SNQJ01S0141110.1, read on the forward strand.
CACTTAGCTAGGAGGGTAAATAAATTTTTTAAACAACTCTTAACCACTTAGTTTTCTAGACAATCTTTACTTGGGTATATCTTATGATGGTTGTTTAGAAATCTATTTTGCAAGCACACATACATCTTTCAATCCGTTATGCAATCTTGTGGTTTGATTACCTAAGTGTTAGATCTTTTGAGTTTGGTTGAGCATCTATTTTCCAAGCATTTTATATCTCTCAATTTATCCTCTTTGTGGTGTGACTCAAGAAGAAGTTGTGCATCCCATTTGGAGGCATCATCTTGTTGAGTCTTGAGTGCTTTAGTGGTTCCCATTGAAAAGCAGTCCAATAGAGTAAGGGCTATTGGGGCATGCTTGGCTTTATGTGAATGATCTCAATGTTTTGATATCTTTTGGATTCTCACATTTAAGCACTTGTTAATCTTGTCTATTTGTATCTTGTGTATCTATTGTATAATTGTTGTAACATTTCTTATTTATTATTGTAAGTACTTGTATCTTGTTGTTGTGGAATAGTTTCAATCTTGTAATCTTGTAATCGTTTTGTAATTCAACACCCTCAAACATAGTTGACCCCTTGCCCAATCCTTAGGCACTAGTCTTAGTTGACTTAGGAAAAAGGCTTTGCTTGACATTTTATTGATCTTGCATCTTGCATTTGTTGCCTTAGCATCATAGGTTAGTATTCGCCCCAAACCTTTAACAAATTAAAACCAACTCCTAGAACATAAACGCTAAATCACATCTAGTAACTAGGGTCTACCCCCCTTGGCTTCCCTAGGAGTAAGCCTAGAAGGAAGAGGTCCCAGTCAAGGTGATAGTGTGGACTGTGAACCTAGGCATTGTGCCTCCAAGGACACACTAAGTGAGCTGGACTTTGCTCACGTTTGCAAGTGTGTATTAGGACGGAAACAACCCCCTTGTGGAGGTATGTCACAAAACTTGAGGAGGGTAGAGGTGGTGGAACTGTTATCCCCGATATCTAGGGATAACTAGGAGATCATGTCTCGAGGCCCACATGGTCCTAGACATGGAGTACCAAGAGGAGCATGGCGACTGAACATGGTCTGGAGGACCCTTCTTTCAACTCGCCCAGTTGTCTGTCCCGGCCCGATTGCCGACCTCCATCACTACCGGCTTGGTCTTGTATCAAAGAGGCTCTTGCTCCATGAGGAGTGGTGGTCAGGGGTATCATGGTATGTGTCATATTTGATCATTACAACTTCTTCTCATGTATGCATTATATCTTTCACTTTGGATGGCTGCTTGGATGTACATATCCACTTGACCATTGTTTGGTGATTGATTGGGTAGCCCTAGTAAGTTGGTATTCATGGTTTGGTTAGCCACCAAGGGTTTTGAAGGATCATGCGATCCATTCTGTGCTCCTTCCATCTGCAAAACCAGCTCATCCATCCCATTTCCCCTAATTGCGGCCATTGGGAGGACCACCCGGGTACATCTTGTCTTGTAGGAAGAAGGGGCTAAAGGTGGAGGTAAAAAAGCAAGCTGGTATGAGATAAAAGCCATAGGAATTTAAAACCTAGAGATGCTTGGCCGAGGAGGATCCAGAAGGCAATAAAAGGCCTCTCATAAAGAAGGCGGGGACCCACAGAAAATGATAAATAAATAAAGTGCAAGACTTAGCTTAAAGGAAGGGATGGGAGGTCTCATCCGCAGTAGGCCCATTATGTTCATAGGTATTTAGCGTTATGACATTGCCATCATCTGGTCACCAAACCCGAGTGATGACCTTTGGTTGCATGGCCAAAGGAAGAGGTCTCATCACGAGCAGCCCTATCGACTGCCCGAAGATACTGAGTGGAGTAGCAACATCGACTCAGCCCACCTAGCCAAAGGCAGTGTCCTCTTCGTCCAAGCTTGTAACAAAAATACAAATAAAAGAAAGATAAAGGCAATAAGGGCTTGGAAAAATTGCATCCATAGCTGGTGCAATGCGCCTCCTACAAAGGCACCCCGCACGACAACCTGACCCTAGAATTCTGACTATAACGAGACATCCCTAAAACCATATCATTTTCACTATGCATGTTTTGGATAACCCTTTGCCGAAAATTTCCAGTTCTTGTGGTTATTGACCCAATAGGTTGTCTTTTAGTTTTGACTTTGTATGGTGGAATTACGTGTAGGAGTCTTTGAGCTATTAGAATGCTGTTAGGACATTGTCATGCATATATTTGATAATCATAATAGTGAAATTTGATTTACATTGCCATGATGTTTTGGACTATGGGCCACAGGCGTAGCCTTTGATATCTGAGGACCATGCGTGGGCCAGTACGGAGGATGCGGTGTGTACATGGGGAGATGATCAGTTGGACCTCCATGGGGTTGAAGAACCAATCAGATGGACGTTGGGATCGCTGAGGAAGGGGCCGGGGCTTGTCGAGGAGCCCATGCACATAGAGGAAGAAAGACGCCCCTCAGCAGGGCGTCTTTTGGCATGGATCATGGCTTATGGGATCAGCCCGGCTTGGTGGGCGTGGACCATGCCGATGGGCAGGACGTCACCATTGGTGTTGGACGATTTCAGGGCACGTGGCGGCTTTGATTTGCTAGATTAGCACGTGTGGCATGATGCTTTGGAGGCGGGAGGGAACAGCGTTCCCTCACTTGGTGTTGTCATGCCCCTACAAAGGGCTGCGTCTCACACAGGGGGCTTGGCGCCTTGTATTTTTGCTCATTTCGGCAATTTAGCATGTAAAAAGTGACAAATGATTTAAGAAAGTTGAGACTGATAGCCTTAATAGGCTATTTTGTTATAATTTTTAATTCTAAGGTCAAGTATTGTATAGCAAATAGAGGATGTTTTTCCCTCTTAATGATCCTTAACACAACTTGCTCTCATTTTGTGAGGAGACTCTTTAGCTCTTGTCTTATTTTTTTGGTCTGGAATTGGCCCAACTTCTTGGAGGTCTTATTTCTTGGTGAAGTGGTGCTTTGCTATTAGGTTTACAACTAGGGATTGGATTAATGTTCTTCCTTGATCTTGTAAGTGTATTTCTTTCCAAAGCTTCTTGAATGAATAGTTGTTGTCTTACATTTACATTCATTTGTATCTTGTTGCTTTAACTTAATCGCCAGAACCTAGGGAGTCTACCTAAGTAGGTTGAGACTTTATGTCCCCCATAGCATTAGCTTTAACCATTTGATTTGAGAGAGTTTAGCTAGCCATTGCTACTGGCTTTCTCTCTTCTTGTGCTAGTTTTGAGTAGAAATTGAAAGAAGTGATTGAGTTACAGGCCTAGCCTTTGCTACCTAGGGTTTGATTCTAGGGTTTGAGAAAGCCTTGCCTTTACAACACTTTTCAGCCATGGGTTTCTATTCCTAAGCTAGCCAAAGTGGACGTTTTGCCAAGGAAGTGTTAAGGGAAAGGATTGAAGCTCTAGGCCCTGGCCTTTGCTACACCTAGGTTAGTCTTCCTTTCTTGGGTTAGGGGTTTGAGTGGCCTTGCCTTTGCAACATACCTAAAACCTAGTTCTCTGTCCTTGATTTTGAAGACCTTCTAAACCATTGGTTACCTTTCTCTTTGACTCCATTAACCCAAGGCACTAATCTAGGTCTTTCCTTGGGCTTGTTGTACTCTTTCCAGAGCTTCAAACTCTTTCAAATTTGCAAAACCCTAACTATCCTAGTTGCTAACCCTAGCTTATCTTTGGACTAACTTTAAGTGGATAGCTTGAGGCCTTTTCTAGAGTTTGCTTGGATAAAGGGTGCGGCTCACCTTCCCCTTGTAGCCGTGGAGTTAGATCATACTTTGATTGGTTGATTTTGACAAAGCGTCCACTTTGGCTAGCTAACTTTACGCAAAAGAATTAATATTACCCTAGGCGTCATACATCACTAAAACCTTTGTTTAAGACCTTACATGTTTGCCTTTGTCACTTTCTTTGAAGTTGATGTGAACCTTTGACTTCTATTGAGATTGATTGGTGCAAAAGCTTGGCTCTCTTTTTTCTTCTTGATTTGACTTGTTGACAAAAGCTTGGCGTCCTGCTATGAAATATTAGCATAGGGCTGGCGTCACACTCTTTTCTTTGTCTTATACACACCCAACGTTGTGATTGTTAAGCGACTATTGAAGTTGGCATGGGGTTATTGTTCATGTTCTTAAGCTAATTGACAAAGCGTTCTAGCTCTTTGTCTCTTAATTCACTCTTTTATTACGTCTCACATTCTTGAGAATTAGTATAGGTAGCGTGGCTGCATTATATGAAATCCATTGCATTGATACTTTGATACATGGTTTGAATTTATCACAATTGAATACTGTGTCTTTATGCTATATTGAAGTTATTATAAGTCTTTGCTTATTTAGCCATCGGTAACCGTCAATAATAGCGTGAAGTATTTGCTCCTTATGTGAAGATAGTCATCTGGTATGCTAACCCATTGCAACATATACTCTAGTTGTCTGTTTGTCATAAGCGGAGTGCTTAATGATGGTTCTTGTGACTATCTTGGGCATCAATCTGTGGAAGGAGTTTCTCTTGACTTAGCCTTATCTTTACCCTTTTCCCATCATTTATCCAGTTGACTTTAGGGATGTCTCCCTTGGACTGCCCTCCTAAATAGAAAAACCCCATCCAATTGTGTTGGTAGAGAGCTCTATTCTGTAGGTTCAAAGCCCTTGGCCTTTCCACCACAAACCCGATGCGTCCGCGGGGAACCACTGGATTTTATGCCTATGGTTGTTGTCCGGAAAACTTTAAGTGGTTCCTTTACACAGTAATGAGGGAGGCATCTTTGGAATTATTAGGCGAGAGATGATACTCGAGGTCCATTGGTGTACATTTACTTACTGAGATAACACAAAGAAGGAAAACTACATCAAGATAGAAATTTTCAAAGAATGAATGCCCCAAAACAAAGGTTCAACTGATGCATCTTCTCCCTTTTCATCTTCTTCACTTGGTGCGATCACCCAATAGAAGTGGAAGTGGAAGTAAGAGAACCACCATGATTTCCTTGATATTGCGGGAGAAGTGGATGCAAAAGTGGCAAGGTTTCTTTATGCATATGGTGAAAGAAACCATGACAAACTCCCATCCTTAGCACCATTGTTTCATCTATCTCTCGCTCATTTATCCCATTTCCTTAATAGGCATTGGGTTGACCTATTGTAGGATTGCACCTTATCTCGTGGAAGGAAGGGGCTAAGACCCAGAAGGTAAAAGAATATGGTAAAATACAAAAGCCTAAAAAGTAAAACCTCGATATGCTTGGCCGGGGGATCCGCGAGGCAATAAAAAGCCCCTCGGTAAGAAACAAGAGGGACCTAGGAAATAACAAACAAGACCTAGTCGAGGAGAGATGGGGTCTCATCACGAGCTAGCCTAATAGGTCCATGGGTACTTAGCGATTGCCAGTGCCACCATCTCGTTACACGCGAGGTGACCTTTGGTTGCATGGCCAGGGAAGGTGTCTCATCACGAGCCAACTTCTCATCTCCATGAAATACTTGGCGTGGCTTAATGCGACTCGGTCACCATGCCAAAGGCGGTGTCCCTGCAGTTATCCCTTGAATAAAAAAAGAAAAGAAGAAAAAACAAATAAAAGAATAAAAGCAAGAAAAGAATAAAGGCAAAGGCAGGGCTTGGAAAAAATGCATCCATGGCGAGATTTTTAACTAAGCCAACTACCGAGCGCACATCATTATCATCCTTAGCCCTCTTTGCACCCACATGTCTGGACATACCCTAACCACATCACCTCACTTACATGCTTGGATGAAATCTTCTGGAAACTTTCCTTTTCTTATGGATACTAGCCCAATAGGATGTCTTATTTTTCTCCAGTCTTGTATTGTAGGGTTTTGTATTGTCTTTGAGCTATTGGCGTGTATTGGGGTTTTTATGCATATGTTTGATAATATTGATGATGGTAGGTGCTGGTGCTATGATCCGATTGTTGATGAGCCCATGGAGTACGTAGCTTTTGATGTGCCAAACCATGCTCGTGGACAAGTACCATTTGGGCCGGTACACATGGGGAGATGACCGGTTCAGACCTCCATGGGGATGAAGAGCCCTGAGGATGGATGTTGATACCCCATCGAGGGGTAGAGGCGGGATGGAGAAATGGATCGGGGATTTTGCACCGAAGAGGAAAAGGATGTTCCATTAGAGGCACTCCAGCAGCGGGGACCCGGTTGGGGGAATGATCCCTTTTCAGTGGAACACCAGCTTTGGAAGGTTTGGGATGTCTCCATCTTCACCGTGACATCATCCGACTTCATGGATGCTTTTGGAGGTAGGCTGGGCAGCGATTGGCGCGTGTGGCATGTTGGAGAGGCCTTCGGGGGCTAGCGTTTTTCTCCTGGGTGTCTCATTTGCCCTAGAAAGGGCTAGCTCCTTGAAGGGGATTTTACTCTTATTTTTACTTGATTAGGGCTTTTTGCCCAGCATTTAATGCTTAAGCGATGCGATTTTTGACATTGTGGCCTTATTATTAAATGCATGACCTAAAGTAAAATTAGGTCATTGATACGATGTATATATTAGTGTTTTGACTCTCATTTTTATGATCAACTTACTCACTCATGGTGAGGTCTGATTTTAAGCCCTATTGGGGTTTTGGCTGAACTAGTGATGCTTGATTTGAAGGAAGAGATTTTTGGCATTTATGGTGTTTCTCTTGAGAAGGAAGGTGTTACAACTAGGGTTTTGCATGGTTATTTCTTCATGAATTGTAAGTGTTTTTTAAAGACTTCTTATTGAATGGTTGTAGTTTAAGTGTTTTTTCTGCAAAACTTCTTATTGAATGGTTGTAGTTTAAATTTCTTGCATATTGCTTATAAATTTGCTGAATCAAAACCCTAGGGGACAAACACACAAGTAGGTCGTTGTCTCATGTCCCCTGATAGAGAAACCTTTATCCATTGAAAGAGAAGAAGAGAGGCTAGCCATAGCTACACTCCTTGCTTCTCTTTCCCCTGTGCTAGCCGTACCTTTAGAATCCAAGAGAGGGAGACGTCTTAGGCCTAGGTTATCTACACCTAGGGCCGTTTTTCCCTTAGGGTTTGAAGAAAGAGCCTTGTCGTAGCATCACTCTCCCTCTTTAAGCTCTCTCGTCTTGTTTTTGTGCTTCCTCTGAGCTAGCCGTTTGTCGGGAAGGAGGAGAGAGCACGAGGCCTTGCTTTTGCAACACCAGAGTGAGCCTCTCTCCCCTAGGGTTCTGTCTTTGAGGCCCTTCTTTAGCAGCACCTTGAAACCTTTCCCTCCAGTCCTTTTAAAATCTCGTCTCCTTCAACCTATGCGTCCTTCACTCTTTTGACTCCATTTAACCCTAAGGCAGTGATCTCCAGCCTCAACATTGAAGTAATACCTTGATCCAAACACTCTCAAACTCTTTTGAATTGAAACCCTAACTGCACTAACCCTAACCTACTAACCCTGGACTACTGACATCACCCTTGGTTATTTGATCTTGATGCAGCAACGTTTCACTTTATAAGCAATTGAATAGTAGTTGAGGGCATTTATTAGACTAAGTATTGATTGATTACATTGGATGCCATATCATTTTTGTATCTATTGACAAGTGACATATTTATCATTGCCATTTTGCAAACATTGACTTTGTCGATATTTACTTTTAAAAACTGCTTATATCGAATATCAGATAGTCATTGATTTATGAAGTACTAACCAAGATTGCACGTATTAGTCTCCTTGTTGTGTTGTCTCAAGCAGGTGATTTTCTTTTCTTTGGTTATACTCTATTATTGGTTGTTTAGCTGGGACTATCTGATTGGCGGTAATCTGTGAGGGGGAAATTTGTCTTTGTACTATTAGCCTTTTCCCTTTCAAAACCCTAGGTTACTGGGGACGTCTCCCCTGGGCCTAGCCTCCCTAAATAGAAAGAGCCTCCCCATTGTGGTGACATTGGGTGGTGAAGGTTCCTGTTTCGCCAGTTTGACCTACTATTCTTTAGCCTTTCTTGCATCTACAAACTGTGCGATAATAGGAACCAAAGACAAGTTGTGCACAAATGATCTTGATGATGAATAAAGGTAAATAAACTAGGCTGGCCTGCACAAAACTCCTCCAAAACCTCCGATCTCTCTGATGTCATAGTTTCACCCCTTTGACCTGGTTGACTCAATCTTCTTGAAGTGAATCTCACTGCATAATAAAGGAATCCAAAAATGGGAACATTACATGTGCTTTGACGGCATAGATACGCTGCTCATAGCGCAAAGGGCCACTGTAAGTTACTATAAACAATATTTCCACCCCAAAAATTAAAGCAGGGTGCTCATCCCATCTTTCATATCTTTACTCCAAAAAAATTAATCCTTTTTACTAGTACCCGAGGGTAGAATTTCAAGAGAAGATAATTTGGGTACCTTGAAATTTTTTATCTTGGCCATAATTAGTTTTGAGGGAAGTGTCATTGAGTTTTGGAGTGGATTCTCTGGTATATAACCTATTTATAGTAGGTCTCGTGATGTTGAAATATTGTAATTGCAAAGAGTATTCTATTTATTATTGAGTCATTTACTTATAGATCAATCCCCTTTTGTGGATTGATCATGTCGGGGCTTATTTATGACCAAATCCCCTTTTGTGGATTGGTCAAACCCTAATTATATCATGCTAATTAAGAAGTCGCTCCCCAGGCCTAATTAAAGTGGTTATAACCACTAGTTGAAAAAGTCGGCCCAACTTGTTGAAAAGACACAACCCTAACGCCTATCAGCTAGTATAAATAAGAGAGGATGATGCCTCATTCTCTCACTCACTCAAGTCACTCATCTAGTGCGCAAGTTTGAAGGAAGATGCAGTTTCCGGAAGAAGGAAGAGAGAGGCACATTTCTCAGTGTTGGATATTCTCTTGTGTTTGGTATTTATCTTGGCATTGTATTGGAAATCTATATTAAGGAAGTTTTTGCTAGGTTTTCTCCCCCATGAGGGTTTCCCTGGATAAATGCTATGTACCCCATGATTGTTTATCTTTCAGTGATCCCTCTTATGCTATTATTTTCTAGTAAATTGAAAAGAACTTAATAGAAAATCTAAATTTAACATGGTATCAAAGCTTGACTGAATAGAGCACCTTTGACTGGGTTACCAAAAACGTCACTGTTGTCATACAAGAAAATTAGGGCTTTTTATTGGAAGAGAATTTCAGCCTAAAAACTATCTAGGGAAGTGCGCCCTAGCCTAGCAAACTCATTGGCATCTTGAGCGCACCTTTTCAGTGGCCAAAGCCTCTGGAAAGTGAAACCCTAGTTTTCATTGGTACTAGAAAACCAGGAAACCAGAACCAGTACTAGAAGTACCCATCCATATTTGCGCAGACTCAGTTTCAAGGGGAAAAAATTGAGATTTTTGAAATCTGATAGGTCCAGCATACTCGCCTCAGCCCAACGCATCGAGTCCCTGGATCAAAATTCCAAAATTTGAAAATTGAAAAATTAGGGTTTCCTCATAAAACTCCAAGTTACAGTTACAATTGCATTATCAGTTGCAGTTACAGTGCCAGTTCCTTCACACCAGCTACAGTACCAGTGGTAGTGAAAGATTTCGTGAAGTGTTGGGACTATTGTTTTATTGTCCTAGTGCACCTTACCCTAGAAAGATACTATCAGAGGTATGTACCTACATATGGTTAAAATGTATTACTATTCTAAAGGGGTACTTGCAGGAGAAAGGATTTGTTGACAATCATAGATCTAGAAGGATCTCAAATCCAACACATTTAGAGGAATAATGCACCCTAGGTTTGATCATTTTAAATATGCATTTATTTGTTATGACAACTAGGTTGTATGTTGAAGCTAAGACCATCATACTAACCATTGGTCAAGATTAAAGTCAAGGTATTAGATTGATTAAAGTTGATATTATAGAGTTTATTATCTAACTTAGATTTTTGTTAAGAAATCATTTTATCTCAGTACAGAGGACATGTTGAAGAGAATGCTTGTCATCCTGAGCAAAGGGGACTAGGAAGAAAAACAACAACACTCATTCTTGAGGACAAGACTCCAGGTTCCAGGTTTGATTGATTAAGTGGATAAGAGTCAAACTTACACATGTCAAGTCTTGATAACTACCTCATTACAAGTAAACTCTATAGTTGAGGTAGAAGTCTTTGAAAAGTATTATACTTGGTAGCATGTGAGCATATTGAGATAAATGCTTATTGTAATCATTTACCAGATACAACTAACATCTCCTCTAGAAGAAATTTCTTGTGATTGGTTCCAGGTTACCATGGAGGAATGTTTGATCACAACACTAGAAGAGTGTTGACCTCATTTCGTATTGTATTTCTTACTTTTGACCTTTGTTTCAGGTAGGTCACAAGTGATAGCTCTAAAGGAGCTACTGTGACGATTATTCATGCTATTGTTTTATTATCAAAAGAGTATTATTCTTCCTTGTTGTTTTGTTGACCTTATTTCAGGTCACAGGTGATAACCCTGAGGAAGATATAGTGAAGGTTGCAAAAGGCAACAGATTAGACGAGACATGAAGCAAACTATGTACATGACCTTAAGGCTTATACATTCATGTACCAAAGAAGATGAAGAAGAAGCTATTTTTTGAGATCCAGAGTATCTCATATGGAGATTGATTGTAAGGAGTAGAAGGCTCCAAAGAAGACCAAACATTAGAACAAGATTGCACAGTAGACTTGTTCAAAGGATAATAAAGCCACCTTGACAAAACACAGAATTCGTTTGAAGTCTGACTCAACTTTTCATATTTAGACCTGGTATTCAACACCAGGTATATCTAGTAGAGACTATGAAGCTTTTGTAGATTCAGAGTAAGCCTGATATTAGAAAGGATCAGATGAAGAGACATCTTCTAGGACTGGGAGACAGATTCCATGAGTTGAGAAGACTAGATCGTAGCTTCAAGGACAGATGAAATCTCCTAGGGAGATTCTCTTGTTTCAGTAATAGAGAAGGAAGCCAGTCAGAAGGAATGGGATATGGATTTTCCCCTAAGAAGAGAAAGGAAGTCAGTGTTGACTTCCAAGATTGATCTAACAGATCAAGCATGTTGCAGATAACAGTATAAAAGATGTACGAAGACCAAATTGTGTCCAGAGGATTCTCCCAGCAAGAGGGAGAATACTATGACGAGACACTTACTCCAGTAATCAAAGAAATAGTTCTAGTGTTCGTGAAGACAACCAGAAAAACCATGATTCATATACAGTATGAGATGCAGGGGGAGAAATCCCCATATTTAAAATTGAGTGGCAGTTGGTGCAGTGCATTAGTCGGGCCATGGAAACATGACTACAATAGCAGATAGATTTACCTCCATGAAAGGAGAAGAGTTATCTTTAGTATCAGTTATTGAGCCACTCTTAGGTTAAGATGAAGTTGTTGTCGTGATGAAGTAGAGGAGTTTCTCTCAGATTTCAGCAGTCACAGTGAGAATAGAGAAACCATTCTTAGCTTCAGAGCAGTTGCAGGTGCAGAATCCCAGTTCCAGAGGAATAGTTGCAGAGAGAGTAGACGACATACTCTCAGGTAGTGAGACAGATAGTGCTTTGTAGAAAGAACATAAAGCTAGCACATGATTGTGCATATTAAGTTGGAGTTGAAGAAAAGTACTAGGATGGTACAATGTAATGTGAAAATTTGGTTTGAAGTTAGAAAGACTCAGGTCTGCAGGTTGAAGAAGGCTCTGTATAGGTTGAAGCAATCTCCTAGAGCTTGATATGGCAGAATTGACAGTTTCCTGAAGAGCTTGGGCTTCACCAAGAGTAAAGATGATTCTAACCTTTACCTCAAGGTTATGAATGATGAGCTAGTGATGTTTCTACTATATGTAGATGATGTATTCTTGACAGATGAAGAAAAGCTCATCATTGATTATAAGAAGAAGCTCGTTGCAGAATTTGAGATGAAAGACCTAGGACTGATACACTATTTCCTAGGTCTCGAAGTTTGGCAGAGTCCATAGAAGATCTTCCTTAACCAAGGGAAGTATGCAGTTGAAATACTGAAGAGATTTGACATGTTGGAATGTAAATCCATGAAGACACCCATGGAAACAAAGTTGAAGCTCTTGGTAGATACTTCGTCAGAATTGGTTGATACTACTCTGTACAGACAAATTATTGGTTTGTTGATGTATCTGACGAATACCAGGCCGGATATATGTTTTGCTGTGAACACCTTTGAGTCAGTATCTAGTAGAGACCAGACGTGTTCACCTTGTAGCTGCAAAACATGTGATGAGATACCTTAAGGGTACGGTGGAATATGGTCTCTGATATAATGGAGATCATGACTTCAAATTGATTGGTTATACCGATTCAGATTGGGCTGGAAGTGTTTCTGACAGAAAGAGCACTTTAGGATGTTGTTTCAGTCTGGGGTTAGCCATGACTTCATGGCAAAGCAGGAAGCAATCTAGTATTGCTCTTAGCACGACAGAAGCGGAATACATTGTAGCATGTTCTGCCAGTGGTGACGCCATATGGCTTTGGATGTTGTTGACATATCTATTTGATCTGGAGATGGAAGCCACCGTGATTCTATGTGATAACTAGAGTTGTATAAAGATGATGGAGAACCATGTGTTCCATGATGAGTTGAAACACATAGAGATCCGATATCACTTCATTCGTGATATGATGTAGAGGGGAGCTGTAAAACTCCAATATGTTGGCACAGATGAGCAGGTTGCAGATGTGTTGATCAAGCCTATGTCTCATGTAAAGTTTGAGCACTTTCGAGACAAGCTTGGTGTAGTCCGAAAGGACCTCCCTCGAAAGGGGGAGTAGTGCTAATGATACTATGGTATCCTGACCAATAGCGGGTAGCTCAGTTAGGATTTTATATCCTAGGGGACTGATCATCCCTGGATAGATTCCGAAGGTCCGTAAGGACGGGTTGTCAGAGTACTTGTGCATGTATATGCTAGCTTTGGTCAGTAGTGGTAGCTCCGTTAGGATTTTATATCCTAGGGAATGTTATGATTCCTGGGCAAATCCTTTGGGTCTGTCAGAGTACCACGTGGTAGCTCTATTAGGATTTTAAATCCTAGGGAATCTTTTGATTCTTGGGCAGATCCTTTGGATCTGTCAGAGTACCACAATATGTTTTTGCACCTGCCTCATTCTGTTGCATATGATGTTGATGTTGTTCTAGCCTCGTGCTGATGATTTCTAGCCTCGTGCTGATGTTGATATTGTTCCAACCTCGTGTTGATGATTTCCGACCTCGTGCTAATGTTGATGTTGTTCCAGCCTCGTGTTGATGTTGATGTTGTTCAAGCCTCGTGTTGATGTTGATGTTGCTCCAGCCTCGCGCTGTGATGATGATGCTCCAACCTCGTGCTGTGATGATGCTCCAGCCTTGTGCTGTGATGATGTTGTGATGATGTTGCTCCAGCCTCAAGCTATTGATAATTTAGCTTCATGCTAAAGATGGTGATGATATTACTTTAGCTTCATGCTAAAGATGTTGATGATGATACTTTAGCCTCATGCTAAAGATGTTGATGATGATACTTTATCCTTATGCTAAAGATGTTGATGATGATACTTTAGCCTCATGTTAAAGATGTTGATGATGATACTTTAGCCCCATGCTGTGAATGATGATGATGATGCTACTCTAGCTCCATGTTGTGAACGATGATAATATTGATGATGAGAAAAACTTCTGATGATTTAAAGATGTGCTAGTCAGTGTTCTAGATGATGATGATATTTCTGCCCTCTCTCTCTCTCGATGATGTTGTATTGAGCTATGTCAGTAGAATACCTTTCTTGTTAAGGGGGAGTGTTGAAATATTGTAATTGCAAAGAGTATTCTATTTATTATTGAGTCATTTATTTATAGATTAATCCCCTTTTGTGGATTGATCATGTCAGGGCTTATGTATGACCAAATCCCCTTTTGTGGATTGGTCAAACCCTAATTATATCATGCTAATTAATAAGTCGCCCCCCAGGCCTAATTAAAGTGGTTATAACCACTAGTTGAAGAAGTCGGCCCAGTTTGGTGAAAAGACACAACCCTAGCGCCTATCAGGTAGTATAAATAAGAGAGCATGATGCCTCATTCTCTCACTCTCTCAAGTCATTCATCTAGTGCACAAGTTTGAAGGAAGATGCAATTGCCGGAAGAAGGAAGAGAGAGGTGCATTGCTCAGTGTTGGATATTCTCTTGTGTTTGGTCTTTTATCTTGGCATTGTATTGGCAATCTATATTAAGGAATTTTTTGCTGGGTTTTCTCCCCCATGATTGTTTCCCAGGATAAATGCTGTGTACCTCATGATTGTGTATCTTTCATTGATCCTGCTTATGCTATTATTGTCTAGTAAATTGAAAAGAACTTAATAGTAGCTCTAAATTTAACACGTGAAAGCTCAAGTTGATGGATAGCTTATTGCATGGAATCATTTAGGTTGGAAATGGTTTGGAGGGGAGAACTTGTGCTAGGTAATTTAGTTGTATATGATTGATGGTCTATTTCAAAGAGTTTGGTTGCCAATCACCTGCATAAGCTCGTAAGGCTTCCCATAGGCCTAGGATGTAGGTAACAACCAATTTTATTTTCCATAGATAATGATTCTAAGTGAAATACTGTATACCTAGCCTCGTTCTTGATGAACACATATAGGAGTTTGAGTATCCTATCATATACCTGTTGAGTGGAAATTTTGTACGGTGTAGGTTTGTTATAGGACATCTTACATTCAACTTTCAAGAAAAAGGATATTAGATTGGTGAAATGTTTTTTAAAATCACTTTAGACATTAGCATAAGGATGTATGTTAGTGAGAAATTACATACAAAACCTTAGGTAATAGGGTTAAATAGGCCTTGAGCCTCAAATGAGAATTTTACATAGGGATAGAGTTTTAGGACATTTTTCATAGGTGGGGCATATGTTTGGCACATGTTAAGGCTCCAGATTGTACTAACTAATGACAAAATATGGCAAGACTTCAACTTGACTAATTGAAATCTGATTGAGAGGGTCACAATGCACCTGGATGCACATCTGAAACATCATTTGTTTTGTCATATCTCAATATTTCTTGTGCTTTTGGTTTGATACCATGTCCTTTTGTTTGCAACCACACATTTGTTGTGGGTTTTTTTTTCCATAAATTTAAATTGCTCGTCATAATTAAGCCTTTCTCTTGCTTCAAACAAAGCCTTTAAGTTTTGGGATGTCTGAGTGTCACGAGGTTTCACAATTGCCACAATAGTAATTTGACAAGCTTGGCCTCATATATGATGAAATTGAATTTATTACCTGGCTATTTCTCTACTACATGTATGCAAGTCCTAGAAAGGAACTTAGATTAGTTTTGAACTTGTTTGACTGCCCAATTTAACTCGATTTGGGTTGAAAATTTGACTATTTGTAAGGAATCTAGGGTAATGACATTTGTTCATTTTATTGGCTATAAGCACTGTTAACACTCGCACATCCACCTTGCATCAGCAGCTCTTGCTAGCCCTAGTCTGAGGAATTTTAGCCTTTCCAAGGACCATAGTTGTAGAAGGACACTTTACACAAGACCATCTTTGAACACATCTACCAAGGATGATCACTGCCTTCTGTTTTCCACCTTTGAGACATAAATCAGATTGTTTCCATTGCTGTTTTGAGACATATCAGACCTTTTCTAAGAGATACCAGCACTGGAAATTGTATGTGGCAAGGTAGCCTATTTCTTAAGCTAAGTCTCGGACTTATTCGAATAATGGAGTTACCAGCAGAGGTTGCTTACACTCTGTTGACCGCCTGTTCAGCACAGAGGTCAACTCATTATCATGAAGATTATTCTATGTCAGAGACAGAGATGGTTCTACCGGGTGTTTTATACACCAGCACTTAATTTTTGTAAACGGGATTTCCGCACCCCTGCGAGGGTATATAATGTAATAATGTCTGCATGGATCATAGTTAGGTCAGGTACCTTGGATGTTGACATC
>SNQJ01S0141110.1:18316-43234 GCA_010110895.2 Picea sitchensis
TAGACGGAAGAAGTTCTTGTCAAGGTGACAGTGTGGGCAAGAACTTAGACATTGTGTCTCCGAGGGCACACTAAGTGAGCGGGACTTAGCTCACGTCTGCAAGTGTGCATAAGGGCGACAACACACTCCAAGCAAGGTTTGATACACCTTCGAAGACTAACCGTGACTTTGCTTGCAGGACAAGAAAGCTATGTGCACCAATGTTAGCAGAAATCAGAGATGATTTGCTCTAAGCAGAGAAGAAATGATGAGTTGTCATCCAGAGTATGTGTTTGTAACTATTATATTTGTGCTTTATGCTTTTGTATTTCAGTACATTATGTTTTTTACTTTAGTATATTTGTCTTTTATCCTCTTTGGGTGACTTCGTCCAAAATGATCACTCACCTACTTTATTGTATTTTATTGGACACTTGGTCAAAGATGTTCACTCTCCTATAGTTTTGTAATCTTATATATATTTGATACAAAAGAGTGTACACTGTACAGTTCCAACAATTCTCTTCTTATGCTTTCTTTCTGTTCTCGCGTATACTTACATGTGAGTATCTTTGCATTGCTGTGACTGAGATCATATCAATACACTGCATATCTGTGGTTGCACATATCTATGATCTGGAGATTTTTCGATCTGACATTAATTTTTACATGTAAAATTGATATTTTCGCCAATTAGAAATGCTTCTGTAATTTGTTCTTTTCATTCTTGCACATACGTTGAACAATTGTCCTTCCCATTTCTTTTACCTAGTTATGAGGGAGAATTTGTGGTAAAATATAATAACAATTTTTCACTATGATTTCTCTCCTAGGTTCTTGGAGCATGCTGGTATTTGTTGGCAATTGAGCGACAAGATTCATGCTGGAAGCATGTTTGCAGATCTGAAATGCAACAATGTCATCATGGTTACTTTGACTGTCATAGCTTGGAAAATGATCTTAGTAATCACAGGGATGAATGGCTTAGATTGAGTAATATTACAAACACCTGCATTAATAACCAAAACGCTTACATATTTGGAATTTATGAAGATGCTCTGCAGTTCACTGCCAACTCTACAGGGTTTCTAAGCAAATACTTTTACTGTTTATGGTGGGGTTTACAGAACTTGAGGTGAGCTTTGATATCAGAATTCTCTTTTCTTGAGAAACACAGTAAAAGGCAAGATTGATTTAAAAGTTGCACTTTTCTATATTTTATACATATAATATCAATGATTAATGGGGCATAACTGAATGTAAAATTAATCTACTTTATAGGAATTTAGCAGTTTCTATATGAATTTAGATTTCTTCTCAATCAGATCATGTTGTATTATCATTAAACAGCATATTTCTAAGACGTGTGAATTGTTTGGTACTTTGCAGTTCTCTGGGACAAAACCTTAAGACAAGCACCTATGTTGGGGAAATAAGTTTTGCCATCCTAATTGCCATTCTTGGTTTAGTTCTGTTTACACTTCTTATCGGTAACATGCAGGTAAGTGATACCAATTATTTCTGATATTTTCCTTTGGGATTGAATTAACATTTTACAGGTAGGAATTTAGAAGTATTAAGAAGGAAGTTGGAAAGAAATTTTAGTATGCCAGAAACTAGTAATGTGATGGGAGATCACTTTTATCCTTTCTTTTGGACAAATGTTACAAGGGTGGGTGAGTAGAGATGAAGTAATAGAATTGTTGTCCTTGAAGCAACTTTTGAGTAGTTAAGTTCTTGAAATCCTTCCTACTTTCTTTTCTTTTTTTGCAAAAACCCATCTTATATTACAGAATTACAAAATATAAATCAAGTACTGTACAGGGCTTTGCTTTGTCTTCCAAACTATGCTAGAACTTTCTTAGTTTTCTATTAGAAATTTTGTTCTTTCTACTCAGTAGGATTGTCATATTGACTAGCATTCTGTACACTAATCTATCAATCACGATCTACCATTAGGAATAATGTTGGATTCTTGATTACAATGATTGTGTCCTCTTACGGTAAAGGCTATTCTCAATTGAATTGGGAACTTCTTTATTGGTTACTGTTATTGCACAAACTGTTGGTTGGGCAGATCCCGACCCAATCCACAAGATGGCGATAACGGTGGGAAATTTTACCCACTGTCACCTCAGATAAACCCTCCCCTCGCTTTAGTGAAGGAAGAATCCAACACAAGGGGGGAGTCCCGGGTGACCCTTGGGGGAAATGAGACGAAAATTGAGACGATGAAAGCAATGCCCCTATAGGTCAAGATACTAGGTGAAAGATAGCTTGGAAATGAGTCTCGGAAGTGGTTAATAGTTTCCAAGAAACTTGAGTATCTGCAGAAGATGATTGTACCTGCCCGAGACACAAGAAAAGATGAGTATGCAAGCTTAAGGTTAAGTGGACAAGAAAGTTAAGCTTTCTGTCCCTATTTACAACAGTCAACAGAGATATATATCAGAAGTAAATGATTGTTAAAAGCTGCTAACAAGATGCTAAAATTCAAGTAAATGATGCAAGAGATAAGCTAGCAATTACTAGTATAACTCAAGTATGAAAGCATAAGATTTTAGCAACAAGCTATGGCTGTTATAAACAAGTATTGCAGAGATATTTTATCAGCCTTATGGCTGTAGCATACTATTTCTATAGCAGAAAATTTCAACCCACAAAACAAGCAAGTAAATCACCCAAAAAGTGCGTTGATGCTAGTAGATTATAGGGGCAATTTATTAGCAACTTTTGACGGTTGAAATGTGAGTTATCACCAAGAAAAGAGTAATTTGCTGCAGCCGTATTGGCTGTAGCTTTTATTGAGTTATATCTCTAAGAATACCAAGCAAAACAATATGCCCTAGAGGTTTTAGCAACCTCAAAGCATCAACAAAAGATTCCAACTTAAGCAATATGAATATCTCTCTAAATCACGTTTACCAAAACAAACAATTTATTTTTCCAATGCAACTACAGATTAGTGCCTTTAAAATTTGGGTGAATGGAGTCTTGAAAGCATGAGTTAGATCAACAAAATACCTAGGGGTGTAAATCCTCTTACTCCCTAGGGCATGCAAATCAAACTAAGGTAAGTCTAGGAGGGTGTACACCCTTGTACTCCTCCTAGCAACTGTGCAATAAATGACTTGTAAACTAGCAAATGAAATGAAACTTGATGGAGAGTGTATGCACTTATACTCCTCCTAGGGTTTCAACCACAATAATCATGAAACAAGCAAGAAGAACTAATAATTGCAGATTTTCCTTACCAATTCCAAGAGAGATGCAAGATCAAACCCTAGTTCACCAAGCAATGACCATTCACAAGCAAGAGAAAAAGTCTCCAAGAGGTGCGCACCACCTTAGCTCAACAATTCACCAAGCGATATCACCAAAAATCATTTGCACAAGAGAGAGATACCAAATTTTCCAAGTAGGGTGCAAATTTAAGCCACAATAGTCTTCTCACAATGGGAGAGCTATGATAAAATGACAAGAGTTTGATCTCTATTTATACAAATCTTCTAAAAAGAGTTTTTCCACTTAATTTTAGGGTAACCACAAAGAAAGGGGTCAAGAGCCCTTACTTTTCCCCTTTACATCATTTAAATTCAAATTTAAACTTTAAAAATGCACATAAGAAACCCTAATGTGACGTCATCCCTCTTCTAGGGTGACGTTTTGACACTTTTTGCAAGTCGTTGAAGTTGAATATGGAAGTCGTTGGCCCTTCTAGGGCCTCCCTCTCAAGCGCTAGGGTTTCCTCCTCCAAGCCAAGCCAAGCCATCTCCCATCAAAACGTGCCAAGTGTCGTTCACCACCAAAGCCCTAGCCCTAGGGTGATGTCTAGCTCCTCAAATGTGATGTTTTAGCCTCAAGAGCAAGACGTTGGGCTGGCAATGGGATAGGATAGATCTGCCAAGGTGTCTTCATGGCCTCCAAAGGCTACCATCATGTTCCGGTGTGTGGGCCATGGTATCCATCCTATGGGTTGTTGTCGTCCTTATACACACTTGCAAACGTGAGCTAAGTCCTGCTCACTTAGTGTGTCCTCGGAGGCACAATGCCTAGGTTCAAAGTCCACGCCGTCACTTTGACTTGTACCTCTTCCCTCTAGGCTAACTCCTAGGGAAGCCAAGGGGGGTAGACCCTAATTACTAGATGAGATTAACGTTTAAGTTCTAGGAGTTGGTTTTAATTAGTAAATGGTTTGGGGAAAATCTAGCCTATGATGTAAAGTAGCAAATGCAAGATGCAACAAATAGAATGAACAGTCAAACCTTTTCCTAGGACAACTAAGACTAGTGCCTAAGATTGGGCAAGGGGTCAACTAAATTAAGGGGATATTAATTACAAAATAGTTACAAGATTACAAATATTACAACAAGATTAAGTACAAGATAGATATAAAGCTACAATAAAGAATATCTAAGATTACAGCAAGGCTAAACTAAAATAGATACAAGATATACAAATACTAACCAACCAGTTGTTTGTATGTGCAGGAGTTAAAGATAATCAAGATGACACAACCATCAACACAACAAGCCTAGCATGCTCACAATAGAATGTCTATATTGGACTGCTATCAATGGCATATAGAAAATCACTCAAGACCCAATCAAGAGAGTGCCTCCCGGAGGATGCACAACTTCCTGACGGATCACACCACAAATATAGGAACAATAGTATAAATTAAAGATGCGTGAAAAGTAAAGTGTTCCCGATCACAGATATAACCACTTAGATAATTTGTCCACAACGCATAAAGATAACTTGCATGTAAATGTAAAATGAAGATGTAGTGCTTGCAAGTGTAAATGTAGATTGCCCAAAAGTTGCAGATTAAGGATTGATTAAAGTTGTTAAGTGAGATTCAATCCTAGCTAAGTGTCAACCCAATACTTTCCTCCCCCTGTTACCAAGTAACTACTGGGTTCTCAAGAGGTATGGCAATGAGGCCTACCATAGTTCCACAAGTTAGCCCAAGAAAAAGAGTACTCCCGGAAAAGGACGCTCCGCACCACGAGACTGTCCCCGGCCTAACACCTTTCTGTTGCTTCCTCTAGTTCCCGTTTTAAATGGAGAAGATGGTTGGTAAAGGTGCCCTATTAAGTCTAATGAGTTATTAAACCTATGAGCTAAGTATTTAAGTGTTTGAGTGGTTTATGCTTGCTCAAAAATGCCAAATGGGGCCCAAAACCGAAATTGAAAGTTAAGTTCTTAGATTAATGAGTTATTGCATGCAAAGTGTAAAGAATTTGAAATAACTTGCAGAATTGAAAACGATTATTTAAACCATTAAGATACGCATGTTTGCATGCATTTGTGAAAGATAAATACTTGAAAAAGAGATAACTTGCATGCAAAGGAATAACGATAAAGCAAAGATTTTATTTTATGCCTCCACGGGCCTAAACTAGCATTGGTTGTGTGATATCTACTGTAGATAATTTTAACCATTAGCATGCATGTAAGATACCCACAACTAAACTAGCTAAGCTATAAAAGAAAAACGGAAAAGAAACTAAGCTAAAGATGGAAATGAAAACCTGAAATGAAAGAGAAGGCAAGCCACTTGGGGACCCTCCTTTGGGCTTGCTTACAATGCTTTAGATAGAAAGAGAAGGAAATGAATTTTATTACCACTTTCGAAGGGGGTCTTTGGAGATGTGTTGTGACTGAAAATGGGCAGCGTGCACCCTTGACCTGGCGAGAACCTACAAAAATCAGCAAGCTATTGCTTGCTGAAAATGCTGCAACACACTCACAAAAAGTTAAGAAAATTTCTGGTTTGCGACAAAAATTTTCCACATATAAAAACCAGAATTTTAAGTGTATTGAAATGACCTATCTAATGAGTTAGCAACCAAAATATGAATATGATAAGAATAGAAAAGGTAAATGGGAAAAGCTCATGAAGTTTCAATGAGTGATAAGGGTAGATCCTTGCTCGAATCTATCTCAACAACCCTCTTTGAGATGACCTGCAAATCTTGAACAAAATGTGAGAAAAAGAATAGATAATGTGTAGCATGCATTAATAACACAACAAAGTTTATATCATAGACACATGCAAAATATATAATCCAACAACTATCTTATTGCTAGACTTAGCTAAGTAAACAAAATTTACCCAAGCATATATTCAATATCCACAAAGTATTCAAAAATCATAACAGTGTCACCTCACAATAGCATGGAAATCCAGACAAAGTCTTGTACTTCGGTGTTCCTCCAAAGCTCTTCTTTTATTACCAAGGGAAAAGGTTGTAGCAACAAATTTGCTCCAAGCTCTTCAAGAACAAATGGATGAAGCAAAGTGACAATGAGAGAGAGAGAGAGAGAGATGGTAAGAAATTGGTAGCATAAAAATTCTCAGAAGAATTGTGAATAATGAATGAGGGAAAGGTCTTACTTATAGCTTGAGAGGCAAAGAGACCCCTCTTGGATCTTTGACAAATGTCAAAATCCAAACTCAAGATGAACTCAAGTGAAGGAGGGCGCATGGCTTTTAGGGTTGGATGAGTTTAGTAAGAAGGGAGTGGGTGAGGGTGATGTGGAAGCACAGGAGGGGCGCATTGGCCAAGAGAAGGTCCACTCCTAGCTTTAAAAGCTAGTTTCCGCTTTAATTTAAGATGTTTCCACTTTTTTCCAGAGGAGGGGGCACATATCCCAAGGAAGGCGTGAAGCAAGTGAGATGAGTGTGTTGGACACACTCCATGTTGGACGTGGGAGGCTAAGGAGAGGCGCACGTGTGAAGGAGGGACCCATGACTCACTATAATGTGAGTTATTAACTCTCACATGGGAGGGGGGCGCAAATCCCCATGGGGCCATGGGGGTTTTAAATGATAAGTGAGTTAGGGGTGTGTAGTGGTTAGGAAATGGGTGGGTAGGTTAGGAAGTGTCTATCTCATCATTATTTACCTTTAATTTACTCCATTTGCCCATTAATTACAAAATTGACATTTTTCCCATGTCTTGGGTTAGCAATTAAAACTGTTTTTATCTGACTAAGACTCCTAAGCGGACAAACACTTAGCAAAACTTGTTCGACTGAGCTGAAACTTGGTCCAAGGGTGTAGGGGGTGTCATTCCATTTCTTTTGAGCACAAATACCCCTATTAAAAGCCCAAGGACCTAGCTTTTACAATTTTTATAAAAAATTAATCAATTAATCAATTAATTAAATTTCCAACCTTAGGAAATTTTAATTAATTAAAAAAAACCTATCTAGACTCGGCGGAATTCTGCGAAACTTTTTGAGCTGTCTTACATGGTCATTTACACCATTCCTAAACACTAGCTACCAAAGGATGACTTCATTAGAACGCCTTTCACCACTTTGGAGGATTTATTAATATTGGAAGTGAAAAACTTGAGGATAAAAAAACACTCAGTGAAAGGAACTCTCCTAATGAGTAAATACTAAGGTAACTGACCTAACTATGATCCATGCAGACCTATTACATTATTAACCCACGCAGGGGTGCGAAAATTTCATTTACAAAAATGTGTGCTGGAGGCAAAAATTGCCCTGTAGAACCAAATAGTCTCTGACTTGTTTGCATCTGATGATGCATATATTCATGGTACATGGAGTTGACCCCCTAGTTGAATAGGTGGTCAACATGGGCTTCAAGCCCTAAGGAAGCCCAAGCTAGGCTTGTTCTTCCAAATCTGTCCACCAAGCAAGGTCCTGCAAAGACAATGAATACACCCTCCAAGGATCTCAAGTCAAATGCATCATGATAAGTAAATCAAGTCAATAAAAGAGCCATCTAAGTATGTGCATCCAAAACCACCTCATAAAAACAAACAAGTTCTCAAAGATCATATGCAATTTTCCAAGTTTGGGTATGGGAGGGTTGACAAAGCGACCTATTGGGTGAATCGTACCTCAAGTTTAGGAGTGTTTTCCAAATGTACCCCTCTCTAGGTCATGTGGACAAAGTGACATGGATGGGGGCAAGACTTTTGGGCATGGGGTTTGTGACATACAAGGGATCAAAGTGTCTCATTTATGGGTGCCTTTGTAGAAGGTGTGTTGCACCTTCATTTTCAATGCAACCTTTTTCCAAGCCCATTTATTTCCTTTTGTTCTTTTGATATGTTTCCAGGTTGAACCCTGTTACACCCTAGCCTAGGGGTAACTAAGGAGATCATGTCTTGAGGCCCACAGGTTCCAGACATGGAGTGTCGAGAGTTGGATGACCTAAGCACAGCCTCGGAGGGCCCCTCTTTTCTTCAAGTACAGTCCACACATCACCAACAACAACATCCACCACATCAGCCTGGTTCTTACAAGATAGTGGGTTTTTCTCCATGAGGTAATGAGTCTGGGTATCATGGTACGTATCACTCTGATATTTAAAGCATTTGAACATGTTGTATTGAATCCTTCTTGATTTCATAACCTTTTCTTGGAATTTATGCTCTTTGCCTTGTTTAAACCCGAGGGGGGGTGTCATTGTGTCCTAGTAAGTTGGTTGCCCTCAGGAATAAGTTGCTACTGGGTGGTTCCTTGAAAATTCATTGTTCGTTCCCTACCATACTTATCGCTTTCCATACTTTTTCCCTCTATCTCCCTAGCCTTTTGAGATTTTCGGGTGTATTGACCTAAGAAGGGATTGTACCTTACCTCATGGGAAGAAGGGGATAAAGGCCCAAAGGGTAAAAGTAGTTGGCAAAAGATAAAATCCAATCATAAAAACTTTGAGATTCTCCTCCCAGGGATCACTGAGAAAGCAATGAAATGTTTCTTTGTAAGAAATGGGGGATCTACAAAATGAATGATAATGAATACTCGAGTTGTTAGTTGGGGGATAAGAGGTCTCATCACGAGCTGGCCTACCATGATCATAAGTATTTAGCGGTATGACATTACCATCATCTGGTCACCAAGCCAGGGTAGTGGCTCTTAGTTGCATGACTGAGGGAAAGGAGGTCTCATCACGAGCCAACCTTCTCATTTCCATGAAGTATTTGTGAATGACACTGTCGTATCTGGACACCAAGACAGGACAATGGCCTCCAACTAATTCCTTGGAACATGAAATAAACATGAAAGAAAGAGCTAATAAGAAGAATAGCAAACAAATGGGCTTGGAAAAATTTGCATCGCAGACAAAGGGCTGCTCACCCTCTGTTGACCGCCCCTTCAACTAGGGGGTCAACTCCATGTGCCATGAAGATATGCATCAACAGATGCAAACATGTCGAAGACTAATTGGTTCTACAGGGCATTTTTTTCGCACCAACACACAGTTTTGTAAGTGGGATTACCGCACCCCTGCATGGGTTAATATTGTAATAGGTCTACATGGATCATGGTTAGGTTAGTTTCCTTAGGATTTCTTCATTAGGGGAGTTCCTTTCACTGAGTTTTTTTTATCCTTAGGAGGTTAATGTGGCCTGTTATTGCTCAATTTGTAGTATAGGTCAGGTAGCTTGAAAGACAAGAGTCAAACTGGCGTAACAGGAGCTTCCCCTCCCACTGTCACCTCGATGGGGGGCTCTTTATATTTAGGGTGGCTTATCCCAAGGGAGACGTCCCTAGTAATCTGGGGTTCTGAAGGACAAAGGTTCTAAAGGATCAAGATGAGTTTTCCCTTCACAGATTACTGCTAGGAGGATAGTCAAGAGGAAGATAAACCACACAAAGGGCACCTGTTTGCGAGACAAGGCAACAAGAAAAACTAATGCATGGAGATAAACCACACAAAGGGCACCTGCTTCTATGAGACAAGGCAACAAGAAAAACTAATGCATGTAGGTAGTGGTTAGCACTTGATAGATAAATGACTACTAACATTTAATGAGCATAAATAGTGCAGTAGTCTATCGACTTAAGCCACGATTGCAAAGAATGATCTATATACCTACTTCTCAATAAAAACTCGAAATGATATAACATTCAATGTATATAATCAATATTTAAATTATCATAAAATGTCATCAATTGCTCATACAAGACAAGAATGTTGCGTCAAGCTCACTAGAGGTGACGTTCTATTTAGGGTTACAGTCTCCTATAGACAGAGCTCAATGTTTCTACAACAGCTAAATGAAATTATCAACACTTCAATACCTATCACTTAGATGACCTAGCCACAACGTTTCGAATCGCCACAAAGGTTCAACCAGGGTAATGACGCCATCATCAAATTAGGGTTAGTGAGACGCTAGGGTTAGTAGGGTTTCAAATTTAAGAAGCCAAAAGTGCTTGTTTTAACACAAGAATCTCAACGCTGGAGTTCTAGACTAGTGCCTTAGGCAATGGGAGTCAAGGAGCAAGGCTAAAGTCCGGGAGAAACTCAAACCAAGGACAAGAGAGTTAGGCTTGATGTGCTGCAATGGCAGGGCCACAAAAACAAAACCCTAAGGAGAAAAAAGACTTACCTAGGTGTATCTAAATCTAGGCCTAAAGCTTCCCCTTCACTCCTTAAGACTTCTTTGGCAAAAAACGGCTAGCCTCAAAACATAAATCTAGGGATGAAAGTGCTGCAGCCTTTCAACCCTAAAAGTCAAAACCCTAGGTGTAAACTCATTTGGCCTAGGACGTCTTCTTTTTTTAACTTATGTTCAAAATTTAACTCGGTAAAAAGGGAACTAGTGTAGCAACGACTCAGGCTATATTCTCCAATCAATGGCTAAAATAAGTCTTCATCATGGGGACATGCTGAAGCAGCACCTACTTCAGTGTGTGCCACCTAGGGTTTCAACACAAATGATTAAGAAAATACCAACAATGTAACCATAAATGTAAGAGATCTAACCTACAACCACTGCTAATCAAGCTCTTTTGTATGAGAAATACACTTACAAATCAATGAAGAGCTTCATCAAACTTCTAGTTGTAAACCTTCCAATGATAGAAACACCATAAACATGCCAAAGATGATCCTCCACAAGAGTAGCGTCTCACTTCCAAGAGAAAAATACCAATAATAAAAGACTAAAAATGATTCTCTCACAAGAGAGTGAGCCGTGTTATCTTTCAAATGAGGCCCAACGTCCTCATTTATACTCAATTCAATTGACCTTTAATTACAAAAAATAGGTTTCTTTAAACCACAAGGCTTGGACTAACAATATCAAGCACTCAAGCATTAAATGCTAAAATGTCAGGCTGGTGAGCCAAAGGAGGCGCTGTGCCCCTCTCGAGGGAGATCGCTGGCCCTTTTGGGCAAGTGCCTCGTGATCCAGAGAGTAGAACGCTGGCCCTCTAGGGCTCTAAGTCGCCACACGCAAGCAATGATCCAAAGACACTCACATGCTCCTAAAGCCAACCGCCAGGACGGCCCCGCCCATCAAAAAATATCATCCCATCTCAAGTAGCAGGATCCCCTAGCTGTGCCTCCCCGGCTATGGTGTCCTCGTGGAACGCTTCTTCTGCTCTTTGCAAGGGGCTCATCAACATTGTCCCCGCCATCCCAAGAACTATCTCGATACTTTTCACTCTATGGAGGTCCTAACTAATTTATATCCCTATGTACCGGTTCATCGGTACCTGTCACGGTTATCCCTGCTGCATCAAGGACTCACGCCTCCATCGTTCATATCGGGCCCCTTGGGATCATAGCAATGTCAATACTATTTCATCATTAAATTTATCAAATACATGCATGAAATCCCTAGCATATCATCTAAGAGAGCAAAGACATTACACGTGATCTACTATGTACAAAGTCAAGAAGACCAACATAATAACCTATTGGGCTAATACCCACAAGAGATGGAAAGTTTCCCTCTAAGACTTCATTCAAGCCATGTTTTGGTGAGGTGATGTGGTCTAGGGATGTCCACCCACAGTGAAGACCAAGGGCGTGTTGTCTCCTGTGGGTGCCTTTGTAGGAGGCGAAGTTGTACCCGCCATGGATGCATTTTTCCAAGCCCTTTATTGCCTTTATTTTTCTTTTATTGCTTTTCTTCTTTTTTACTTCATGGTCTCACTGTAGGATGTCCTGAAGGTAGACTAGAAATGGCTGCTTGTTACCTGCTCCACCGGTATCTTCACGTAAATGATATATCTACCTATGATGAGATCCCTTTCCTTGGCTATGCAAACCAATGGTCACTACCTCGGCGTAGACCTCGATAGTGGTACGCCATCCCGCCGATAATGAACACATATAATGGGCCGACTCGCGGATGAGACCTCCCATCCTCTTGGTTAGGCCCTTGTTTTATTATTTTCTAGGTCCCTCTCATCAGCAGATCTTATCGAGAGGTCTTTTTATTGCCTTCTAACCTCGGAGAAGCATCTCTAGGTTTCATTTCTTATGGCTTTTATCTTTACCACCGCTTTTCCTGCTAAGCATTTAGCCCATTCTTCTCACAGGACAAAGTGTATCCTCAAAAAGGTCATCCTAATGGCCGGACTAGGGGAAATGGGATGGATGTATGGAGATATCAGATGTAAAATGATAAAATGATGGGAGCTGCATAATGGCTCGCAAATCCCCTGGTGGCTACAACCAAAACCCACATGAATATCAAAGATCCTAAGTCACCCCATCAATTCCCAACAATGACAAGCGGATTAGGTAAGATCCAAGCAATATCAAAACAGAAAAGGAACCCAATGCATATATAAGTAAGAAGGTTATACACAACATGACACACATACTCATGATACCTTGGACTATTACCTCTATGGGAGCAAGAGAGCCCTCTCCGGGATGCAAGTCCAAGTCAGATGTATAGGATGGAAGTTGTCGCCAACAGGGATGACAAGTCCGGCTGGGTTAGGAAGAAGAAAGATGGGGCCTCCAGGGCCATGCCTAAATAATCCTTCTCGCACTTGCTGTCTAGGAACTGGCCTCGAGACATGATCTCCTAGTTATCCTAGATATCGGGGATAACATGCACTAACCTGTAAGACCCCTTGAGTTTTTCAACCCCACTAGTAATAAATCCTCCAAAGTAATGAAAGGACGCTCTAATGAAGTCATTATTAGGTAGATTAGTGTTTAGGAATGTTTTAAATGACCATGTAAGACAACACGAAAAATTTCGCGGAATTCCGTCAAATACAGCTAGGTTTTTTTTAATTAAATTAATACTGGTAATTAATCAAAAACTGAAATCCCAAGATTTTGATAGGCATTGTACCAAAAGAAAGATAATGAGACCCCTACACCCGTGGACCAAGTTTCATCTCAGTTGGACAAGTTTTTCTAGGGTTTTGTCCACATTTAGAGTTTTTTTCGAAACAACGATTTTAATCGGCTAAACCCAGAGTATGGAAAATGTCAATTTGTAATAGTTAGTCAAAAATGGTGAATTAAGTGTGATTTTAATGAAGAGTGAACCCACCTAACCTACCCACACCCTTCCTAGCTGCTTAATTCTACCCTTTTACCCACACTTTAATTATTTCACCCAATCTTTAATTTTATTTTTACTTAAAGCCTACGTATTCCCTTATGAGGAATGCGTCCCCCTTATTTTGGACTTAAGTAACTCATGTATTAATAAGTCGTGGGACCCTCCTTACACTACACCCTTCTTCACCCATCCATGTCCCACTTGGGAGTGTGTCCCACACACTTCCCCACTCTCCACCTTAATGTATCCCTCCACATCCCTCACGTGAACTCATCAAAGATCCCTCTCTTAACTCATCATTTCCTTTTGGTAGTAACCCCTTCCCACGTGATTGTGGAAACTCTCTCTTAAATTCACCGGGCCTTCCTTTCTTCCACTGACGCACAATGGGAGTAAAACAACACACTCACCCACACGCCCCACTTCCTCACACTCCCTCACGCTTTCCCTTTCAAAGCTCACGATTCTTCCTCACCAATGCTTCCTCTCCTCAGGCAGGATAGTGCTTATGAAGATGGAAACATCTTCCATGAAAGTAAGCAACCTTTTCCCTTAACCCATGCATTGGCTTTCTCTACTTGCCTAATTCACCCCTCCTTGTTTTCTCACCCATCCACTTCATCTCTTTCCATTTCCCCTCACCCTAAAAACCTATCATCCCATTAATCTGCTTTACCTTGAGTTGTTCTATTGGATCTTTGACAAGTGTTGAAGATTGAAGAGGAGTCTCTTGGTCTCCCAAAGCTATAAAAAGAAACCTCTCACTCCCTCATTTCTCACCATTCTTCACAAGAATGTTATGCTACCAAATTCTCTCCATCCCACTCTCACTCTCTCATTACTTTCTTTCACATTGCTTCACTTGTTTTGTTCTTGAAGAGCTTGTAGCAACATTGTTGCTACAACCCAACACAATACAAGAAACCGCTTTGGAGGAAACCTGTATGCCTAAGATTAATAACTTCTATTGTGAGGTGATATCATTCTCAATCAGATGTGTTTTGATCAATAGTTGCTTGGCAAATTAGTTACTAGGCTAGGTGAGGCAATAATATAGTTGCTCATCTATATGTTTGGTGGCATGCTTATAATAGAACCATATTGTATTATCTATGCATGCAGATATTATTTGTTGTTCCATCTCACCTTTGGTTTAAGTTTTGCAGATCAACTCTAAGGAGTTGTTGGGATAGGTTCAATGACTATCACCCTCATTTTCTTTCACCTAAACTTCACAAGCAAACATTCCTCGTCCTTCTTCCTCATTCTTTCATTTCAGATTTTAGTAGCTAACTTGCTTTAGATAGGTCAATAAATTCAAATATATTCTGGTTTTTAAGGTGTGTTGTCATTCCACACACCTGGGGTTATCGTGGGAAGAAACCTTCAATCCACTTGGTGTGTCCTTGGGGTGTCTCGAAGTCAAGGCGTGTCACACCGATCCTCAACCTCCTCACTCCAGGCCAACCTCTAGCTGGGCTAAGGTAGTCCCTATAAAAACAAATCTAAGGTTTTTTAAAATCTAAGAAAGAAAAAGACACTTATTCTAGGAGTTTTATTTATTTGAAATAAACTTGATCAATTAGCATTTACCATCATCATACTCAAAAGGTACTTGCTCATATGAAAGATAGATTATTGAATGAATAAAATAAAAGCTCACATAAGACAAAGATAGATAATATGTTTTAACTGCTAGTGCCTTAAATGGAGTCGTATGCATTGTAGATCGAGGATTTTATTAAGTCTGATTGCATGAAGATCTAAGCATTGATTTAACATGCATTATGTTAGAGTGTTTGTAGTGTGTTTTGTGTAATTGATTGTTAAATTAGAGCATGCACAACTCTACACAAATAAAACTAACCACGACACCCAACCCCCTGAAGGGAAAGGACAACCTAAAAAAAAAATGAAGTTAAAACCCCCTAGGGTCCCCTTGAAACCCTTGAAATCCACCCAAATGAGCATGAACTCCTCTTGAATCTGTTTTTGCTGCAACAAAACAGCAAACGGATAAGATGAGAAATGACAAAAGAGAACTTTTGAACAAATAAATTTTATCAAGATTTTCAGAATTTTAAGGCAAAAATGGATTTTTTGGGCTTTTTGGGCACTTTGCATGGACTAAACTTAGGCTCTTCTAACTGTCTCTGTTTGCTGTCATACAAAAGCAAGCATAAGGCAGTTATTTAGCTTGATTTTGAATCAAAACAAAGCATTTAACTAGCTTCAAATCTAGGGAGAAAAGCAACTAGAAAATGCCCTAGATCTACTTCTTTAAATTTGAAAGAATTATCACTAGATCTAGAAACTTTGCATGCAAAGCAAACTAATTCAAACTTTTGATTTAGAACTAAATTCTTAAGCATGCAAATGAAAGTAACCAAACAATTTTAAAGTAGGAAAAAAAAAAAAAAATTTATAGGAGAAGAAAAATCCTTTTATTTTTATTTCAAGCATTGAGAAAGTTTATGGGCGATGGGGTCCTTAGATGAAGAGTAGAGGGAGCTCAATCCTTTGAAGATCTTGGACAAATGATGGTTGAAGCAACAACCTATCAATCCTCCAAGTTTGAAAAAACAACTGCTAAAGACAATGTAATTTCCAATCCCTAAACATTTGTTAAAGGTCTTCCCTACAAAACAAAACCCAAATATGCATGTTAGTTTAATGGGGCAAACTAAGCATGCAATATAAAAGTCTATAATTTAAGGAAGAAATAAGGTGAATCAAACTAGATTTATCTTATCCTTCTGGATGATAGCATACATTCTAAGCCTTAAAATAGATACACAAGATTGAATAACAAGATACAAATTACTCCTATATAGACTATACTAGATCCAAGTATCCACACATAGCATCCATAATAACACAGTACTCCAAAAGTCTTCTTTGTTCAAACAAGTTTCAAAGTATTACAGTTTCTTTGCTCCCGCATTCAATTCTTCTCAAGAGAGGGTCGACCCTCTCTCTTAAATAAGCTTGAGGTGGAGATCCCTAAGCAAATGCATGCTTAGGGCTAGGTGCATGAGAGGGGAGGAGGATGCTAACTTAGGGAAAATGGAAGTGAAGGGAAGGACGTAGGGCGAGTTGGAGATAATGATGAGTGAGCTAACATGCGGGAGATGAGGGCGTGAGAGTATAGTGAGGAGAATTAAGGGGTCGAGTGAGTGAAGGGAAGGTTACGCGAGAGAGAGGAAGCCATTTAGGATGAGTGGAGGTATGACGGGGAAGAGGGAAGCTACCAGATGGGGAGCCAGACAGGAGTGAGGGGGAGGAATTGGCGGGGAAAAGCAGTGTAGAAGGTTATGTAGAGAGGGGAACCACGATAGTGGAGAGAGGTGTTAAGTTGAGTGGGAGATGACGCTTGTTGTCAGCCCCACGAATAACACTTGCTAACGTGGACTAAGTCTAATCCACTTAGTGTGTCCTCGAGACACAATGTCTAAGTTCCAAGTCCATCACAATTTGATCAAACTTCTTCCTAGGCTTACTCCTAGGGAAGCCAGTTGGGGTAGTCCCTAGTTTCAAGTTGCCACTCTTAGAGTTAAATGTTCTAGGAGTTAGTTTTAATTTGCTATAGGCCAAAGGGGAAAACTAGCTCCTAGATGATCAAGGTTTGAAATGGCAAAGTAAGTCTAATCTATTATGAGTCAAACCTTTCCCCTAAGTCAACTAAGACTAGTGCCTATGTTGGGTAATGGGGTCGACTAAGGTTTGAGGGTGGTTCAATTACAATGCATTTACAATGAAAGTTAAGCTACCCCAAACCACAAGATAAAACTATACAAAGAATGTCTAACTGTTACAATGTTTACAAGATTTACAGATTAGATACAAAGATACAAAAGCTAGATACAAGATATACCACTATACAAAGATATACAAATGCAACAAGATATACAAGATATGACAAAATGTACTTCATCATTGCTATTAAGATGCCCTCCCTATAAAATGGCACTTCTATCTTATCATTTGGACCTCTCACTAGCACAACAATCACAAAATCACTCTTAAGGGACCAGCAGAGGATGCCTCCCTAAGTGGATACTCAATCACTCATATTGATCCACACCACAACAAGCAATTAGACAAGATATTCAAAAATTAAATTAACTGCTCATGTAAAAAGAAGGGACACAAACATATAGTTGCAATAAAGATAGATGAAACAATGAAATAACCCACAAGTTATGTTTGCCTATCAACACATCTAAATCCCAAACATATTGCAAGGATCTATGCAACTAAGTGTTGTAATTGTTTAAAGATTTTATAGATTTTAATTACCTTCCCCTAACTAGGTGTGTGTGCTTCAAGCTTCCTCCCCGCACAATGATCCGCCCGGTGCTCAAGATAGTAGGGTTGGCCGAAATCTCTACCCTAGCTTCCAAGGTCAGCCCGCCAAGATAGTAAGAGGTAGTCCACCACGGATCTCCCTAACTAAACCACGGGATCTTCGGCCCCTCCCCACTACCGCTCGGATCAAGGCTTCAAAACCCGCTTAGATGGTGGAGATGCATGAATGAGGCCCCTAAAATGTTGTTAAAGGTTATTATGACCCGCGGGTGAGTCTTTAGGTGTGTCGCTTTTAAACAAGTTTTAGGCCCTCAAAATTTTACTTTTTAACGTATAGCCGAAAATGAAATGTGTAAGAACGATAGGTAAATGTAATCGATCACCATTAATATATTAAAACGTAAAGGAAATAATCGACAAAGGTTAAGGCCCATAAACATACGATCATTTGAAAGAACGAAGATGCGATCCTTAACCATGAACCATTCACACATGTACTTCATGAAAATGAAACCGAAATGAAAGATGAGCGCGGAGTAAATTGCAAATGTAAAACGTGAGTGCATGCGTCTTAGACCATCAAGTAAGATGAATTGAATGCATAGATACTAAGCATGTGAAAAATAATAACCATAAGCATGAGATCACATATGTATATGCATAGCAACCGACGGGATGCTTGTGGCCATAAACATGAGAAAAAATGATTAAGACGTGCTTGTAATAAGGTTAAGGCTTGAGTGCTTGAAACATGAATGAGGCTGTGAGCTTAATAGACATCCATCACAACATATATCCTTCTACCATTACCATAAACCATTCCCACATGTAATATGAAAACTAAAGATGAGACGTGACTGGTGGACGCGATTTCTTTAACTGTGGAACAAAGACGAGCATTAAGACGCTAACATATGCAACCTTTAACCATAAACATAAGATAATATGTGCAAGACGCGGGTGCTAAAGATGTGATTGCTCAACCATAAACCAAGACATGAGCACTTAACCATGAACCATTAACATGTAAAACGAGAGTAAAGGTATAGCATGTGCATTTGCAAAGAAGACGTGGGTGTAAATGCCTTAAACCATTCAAACGAGAGCTGAAATATGTAAGTGCTTAAACCAAGACGTGAGCATCGAAATGTAAGTGCTTAAGCATGAATCAAGATCGGAGTCACACGCTTAGCATGATGCAACATTTAACTATAAGCATGATATCATATATGCAAAACGTGGCTAGATTAAACCATGGACTAGACGTGAGGCTAAGGAATATACACATAAACACATTATCCATCCATGGCCGTGAGCATATAACTTGCAAAAGAAGAAGAGGACGAATAAGCTAAAGTGTTGATCAAAACATGAGAGATAGCCAAATAACTTGAGAATGAAAGAACTAAAGCACATTAATAAGACCAAATCTAAGTCATCTAACCATTCCTCATTAGGGCATGAGCATATAAAATGACAAGTTTAAAGCAAAGATAACTCAGGTAAAATGAGATCACTAAAAAAGATATTCCAACTACTCGCTAATATGCGTTAAATGTTGTTAATTTCCTTTAAGCCAAGGGAGATTTTGGGGATGACTCCCCTACCAGCCCGTGAAATACAAAAGACAAAACTGAATCAAAAAATTAATTTCCCCTTAGTCGAGGCGATTTTGTGGATGACTCCCCCAAGGTGTCGCACAACTCTAAAGATATAACCGCACGTAAGCGTGGCATCTAATCTTCGTTTCCTCAGAGTCCTGGAGATCCGGAGAGGAGAGAATGTCGATAAGCCCCTCAACCGAATCGCCGCGTAAAACCATCTTAGCAATATTAACCAAAAAATAAAAAAATGATTTTAATTGAATGACTTGAAAATGAAAAATAAATCAAGCCAAGATTTATTTTGGGGGTTGGCTTGGCCAAGCACACACCCAAGGTGTCGGCTAATGTTAGTTAACCAAATATACAAGAAAAACTTAGTGAAATAGTACAAAATATACAAAAATACACTATAGAAAAACGCTAAATTGCTAACCAAATGAGATATGCTTCATCGCTTGTGGACGCACTTCTAAGGCAGAAGCTCTTGTTACCGGTAAGTTTCTCGCAGAAAACCGAGCTAAAGCTTTCAAAATCCTGCTTGAAATGCTGAAAAACACAACAACAGTTAGAGAAAATTTTCTTCTCGCTTTTACACACTAAATTTTCACACAAAAATCTGCAAGAAAATGATATATTATTGACCTATCTAAGAGTAAGTTAGAATGCTGAAATAAAGCTGAGATGTATGCAGAAATAAAATGGACAATATGAAAGAGCTAGGAGTTTGAGTAAGGAATAGAGGGAGACTCCGGTCCTGGATGCTATCCCAATAATCCCATTGACGTGACCTGCAAAACTTCAAGAGAGTGGTGAAGTATGGAAATAGATAGTCAACTTGAATAAAACCTAGAACCAAATACTTACTTAATCCTAAGTTATTCAAGGTGAACATAAACTAACAAGATTACTCTTCCACTATAGTTTGCACGGTTAACACTTTGAACTCAAGATCTATTTGATACAACACCACAAACCAAAACTATGAAAGTCACCTCATGTGTAGGAAGAAACAAGAATACTCTTCAATCTTCAGAATCCTCCAAAGCTTTTCTCTAATATTCCAAAATGTGAGAGTAAAACCCTCAAGAACAAATGAGTGGGTGGCTTTGGTGGCAAGAGCAAGAGACTGGAGTGAAATTTCAAAGAAGAGGGGTCAGAGGCTCAAAGAATGGTGGAAGAAAATGAGTGAGGAGGGTCTCATTTAATTCAAAGAAGCAAAGTGAGGGGCCTTGGATGAAGGCCAAGTGTTGTTTTGAGAGAGAGTGAGAATCTCAAAGAGAGGGCTCCCTCCTTAGGGTTTGAGTGGGTGGATTGATGAGGTGGAGGGCGGGGGCCAATAGAAGAGTGAGAGGGAATGGCTAGGGGCTGACTCTCAAGGGCAGTGGGGCCCACAAAACAAGTGGAAGCCAAAGGAATGGCCAAGTAGGAGAGAAAGGCGTGAGTTTATGAGAGAGGGGCGTGAGCTAGGTAGAGGGGTGCCACATATGCAATGAGGTGGAGCGTGGGGCCAAGTGAGGGTGAGGTGGTAGGCTAGGCAGGGCGCACCCAAAGTCTTAAGTCAAGTTATTAAGGTTTAAGTGAGGTTTAATAAAGTTAAGCTGAGGGGCCGCTCTTCCCTTAGGGCAAGGAAAAAAAAAAGGGTGATAAAGTAAGTTGAATGGGTAGATTAAGGCTTTAAGTGGTTGGGATGGGTTTTGGTAGGTTAGGGGGGTCTAACTGCTCATTGCCACCTACCACTAACTCACCAACTCCAAATTGCCAAAAAATTACCTGAAGCAATTAAAATTGCCGTTGACTGACTCGACTCTAAGTGGACAAAAGACGAGTAAAACTCTTTGTCTGACTGAGCTAAAACTTGGTCAATGGGTGTAGGGTGTTATCTCCATTTTTTTTGAGCACAAAATACCCCTATCAAAACCCCAAGACCGAGTTTTTAAAACCGGCCAAAATACATTTAATTAATTAAATAATTAAAATCTAACCTTAGGGAAAATTAATTAATTTTAATTAATTAAAAAACCTATCTAGACCCGACAAAATTCCGCTTTTAAACTTTCAATAATCGGGTTTCAATGGTCATTTACAACATTCCTAAACAAAGGGATACCACAAAGGACGAGACCCCTAGGACTGCTCACCACTGGAGGAAATTATTGTATGTATGAGGAAAACTCATAGTCACCAGTTCGAGCCCTGCTAACAACCCGAGGATAAAACCCTCGGTGAAAGGAACTCCCCTAATGAAACATCCAAAGGTACCGACCTAACTCATGACTCATGCAGACGCTTATTATTACATTATTGACTCCACGCGAAGTAGAAATTTCAAGGCATAAAATTTTAGGCCAAACAAATGCCCAAGTAGAACCAACACTGGGAACATGAGGCATCCGATGATGCAACTCGGCATTACGAGTTGACCTCTAGCTGAATAGGTGGTCAATAGATGTGAGGGAGAAGTGAGGCATGAGTGGAAGCTTACGTAAGGGTTGAAAAGGGTACACACGAGTGGAGAGGGTTACATAGAGGTGTTACGTATGAGTGAGTGGAGTGTGTAATTTGGAGATGAGGGCGCTAATTTAGGGAGTGAGTGGAGGTGTAATTTGGAGATCTAGGGCGTTAATTTAGGGTGAGTGCGTGAGGATTTAGGTGAGGAGTCACCTAGGAGTTGAGTTCCTTTTTTTTTGGAACTCCTCCCCATGCCATGTCATCTAATCTAAGTCGACCCTCTTACCTTAGTTGATTCACTTAAATGTTTAGTCAACTAAGGATACCCAAAACATTTTTAAATTAATGTTCTGCCTTCCTAAAATTTAGGAACTTCATCTTCAAATACCCCTTTTCCATAATTTCTAGTAAAATTGATCTTTTTAGCAATAATAATCACTTTTTAGCCTCAAAAGATGGGAAACATTAGGCTTCTACATCATGCTCGACCCGAAAACGACCGGCAGGAATATGGCATCCGACAACATCCGATGCCATATTTTACACTTATTGACCTCGTAATTAATAAATCTAATTTCATGGGAATTTAATTAATTCGCTTAAAAATTTAAAAAAACTCATCGACACTTACTGCATCAAATAACCCGGAAACTATGTTCTAGTATGATCTTATATACATTCTAACACTAGAAATTGGATTTTCCACATGCCAAGACTTGTTTTACCAACACATAGTTCGTCTTTGGAGCAAGTCTTTTCGAGTGAACAAACTTAGGAAATTATTTAATCTTCCTACCAAGAGATATGAGAAAAATAATTAACAAGTAAAACACTCCGGAGTATAAGCCCCACTCGACAACAAGGGTGGCCAATAGCCTTTTACATTCTCTCATACTTAAAACACTTATTACAATAGTGGAAATGAAGGAAAAAGGGGCCTTTTCGTGGCCCTCTGGCCGAATCACCGAATCCCCTGCATGTGTGTATGAGCACCGCTTGCCTATCTCTTTGGCGCATGTAGTGAAACCAAATT
The DNA here is from genome assembly GCA_010110895.2 of Picea sitchensis. Classification (NCBI taxonomy): domain Eukaryota; kingdom Viridiplantae; phylum Streptophyta; class Pinopsida; order Pinales; family Pinaceae; genus Picea; species Picea sitchensis. Next base: position 41,008 of record SNQJ01S0141110.1, read on the forward strand.
TGTGCAACCGGTGGATAACAAGTGATAAAAATTTAAGTTTCAAGTTGAAAAACATAAACTTTTAACATTTTAGAGGTAAAGAAATAAATCAACAAGCAATATTGATTTTGCAGATTTCCAATAGACAAGAGGGTACATGCTGCCCAATTCAAGCACAACACACCTTTACGTTCCTCCTTTCAAGAGTGGTAACAATTCCTTCATATTTCTCCTTCATTCTAAACAATATACACAAGCCCAAAGGAGCTGTACCCAAGAGGCTTGCATTCCTTTCCTTTCAATATTTACTTTTACAATTTTAGTTAGATTTATTTTCCTCTGGCTCTTCTTGCTTATTTTAGCTAGATTAGTTGTGATCTCTACATGTATGCTTAATTTGAAATAATCTAAAGTAGATCTCATAACATATGCTAGCTTAGAGCCCGTGGTGGCTTAGATTAGATCTTCATTTTCTGTTGCATGCAAGTTTCTGTTTCTTTAATCTTTATCTTACACATGCATGCACTTACTAGTTACATAATATTTTAAGTATTTGTCTTTTACCTTATGCAAGTTATGTCCATTGCTTTATGTTTCACAATGCAGTAAAATCACTTAAAGTTTTTAACTTGCAATCTTGTCTTTAAAGGGCTTCAGCCTTCACAATCAGCACTTTCAGTTCTTAATACTCACATGCAATAAATCAACACTTAAGAACTCATTTTGCAACTTAATTGTTTAAGGGCTTCAGCCTTCATATCTTTCGGTTTCAGTGCTTTGGCAACTTTATTTGAACAAGCTACAAGCACTCAAACACACATTGCAATACTTAGCTCATAGGTCTAAAATAAATTAATTAGACTTAATAGGACATCATAACTCACCATCTTCGCCATTTAAAACGGGGTCGGAGGAAGACAACGAAAGGTGCTAGGCCGGGGACGGTCTCACGACGCGCGACGTCCTTTCCGGGAGTACTTTGATCTTAGGACTGACCTATGAAGCTAGGGTAGGCCTCGTTGCCTCACTTCTTGAGCATCCAACAATCACTTGGTAACTGGGGGAGGAGATTTTTTGGGTTGACACCTAGATAGGGTTAAAATTAATCAGACTTAATCACTTAGCTCAATCCTAGGTCTGCAACACCTGCAATTTAAATTTTACACTTGCAAGCACTGATCTCATTGTCTTTCAATTTACATGCAAGTTATCTTTTATGTGTTGTAGAATAATCGCCTAAGTGGTTACATCTTTTCATCTATCTTGTATCCCTGTATCTGTGGTGTGATCCTTCAAGAAGTGCGCATCCACCTGGAGGCATTCTCTTGACTGGGTCTTGAATGCCTTGCATCTTTTGGCCATTGATAGGTAGTCCAACAGAATTCTATCTGTTGTGAGCATGCTTGGCTTGATGTGTTGATGGTTGTGCATCTTTGAATATCTTCTTTTCCTGCACATTTCAAGCAATTGTTAATATCTTGTATCTATTGTATCTAGCTTAGCTTTAATCTGTATATCTTAGGCTTTCTTTCTGTATCTTGTATCTAATCTAGTTTAGCTTGTATATCTCATATATTCTTTTGTATCTACCTGTATCTGTCTTGTTATAGTTTTGTAATCTTTGTAACGTGTAATTATCTTGTAATGAATATCCCCTTCACTTAGTTGACCCCTTGCCCAATCTTAGGCACTAGTCTTAGTTGCCCTAGGACAAGGTTTGACTTTCATACTTAGATAATTGCATCTTGCACTTGTTGTTTAACATCATAGGCTAGATTCCCCCTGACCTTTTAACCAATTAAAACCAACTCCTAGAACATAAACGTTAATCTCATCTAGTAACTAGGGTCTACCCCCCTTGGCTTCCCTAGGAGTTAGCCTAGACGGAAGAGGTTCAAGTCAAAGTGAGAGCATGGACTTTGAACCTAGGCATTGTGCCTTCGAGGACACACTAAGTGAGAAGGACTTAGCTCACGTTTGCAAGTGTGTATAAGGACGGCAACACCCTCTACAAATGTGCCCATAGGTAAGACAATACAAACCCTTGTATGTTATGAACCCCATGCCCAAGAGTTTACCCCACATCGTATCACATGCACACATGACTGGGATTGGTTCCACCTAGGAAACACCCTAAACCTAGGGGTTATTGACCCTGTTGACCGCCTCTTCAACTAGGGGGTCAAATCCATGTAGCATGAAGATATGCATCAACAGATGCAAACATGTCGAAGACTTTTTGGTTCTA
>SNQJ01S0141111.1:0-24918 GCA_010110895.2 Picea sitchensis
GAATATTATCTTATATTGGTAGCATTCATGTCTCCTTTGAATAGAGCACAAACGTTTCAGTCCACTTGTCATCAAAATTTTGGGTTTAGCATGACCTTAGGAAGTTGAGCTCGTTACTTAGATTTTACTCCCCCGACTGATTACTCTTCCAGTCCCTACGGATATTTTGATTGGTGCCTCCTTCATCACAAAGTTTCATCATTGAGTCTATGCTGCCAGAGTCTTCCATATGTCTCATGCTCTTGTTGAAAGGATGTTTATCAGCCTGTGTTGGCCATTCCTCAGAAATCTTGACTTTGCATGTCGTCCATACCCTTAGTGTGTCTTAGAGTTACATGAAGTTGTAGTCCTATCGTTCACCCCGATCCTACTTTCATCATTGGTAGGTAACCTTAAACCCAACAGTCGACATTTCATCACTGGTCGTTGACTGGGGGGTTTCCCTTGTGTTCGACGGCAAGAATTCTATTCAGACACTGGGATTTTTGTAGTGTCTTGGATGCCATTATCCTTATTGGTGGTTTCCTGTCCTTTTTTAGCATTTTTCCTTATTGGTTGTTATTCAGAGGGTCTTTTTCGTGTATCGCTTACATCTGGCGCACATGAAAGATGCATGTGGTCGTTGGTTTGTGAACATGTTCTTCTACTAATTTCATTCAAACCATCAAGCTCCTGCTTTATAACTTGTGTTGAATGATGAGAGATTCCTCAATTCTCTCCTTTCAGCGGGTCTCCTTCCATCGAATTCATACCATCTATTTTGGAAACGAGGCCTAGATTCCTATGATTACTAAGAGGCTTGTAGTCATTAGTGGCAGGTTCTCCCACCATTGAAATTTGGAAATACATCAATGTATCCTAATCGATAGATTCTTCAAGTGTTCGACCTCAACACCTTTATTCACACTTGTAAGCATGTACTAGGAGCCTTGACACCTACTTTCATTAGCAGTAGGTTTTTTGGTATGTTTACAAGAAGAGTGGTGTGCTTTTCATTGATGGAAAGAACAGAAGGCAGAGCAGAAGGAAGCGTAATCTTAGGAGGAGGAGCGAATAGTGTGCAGAAAAACAGTATGCAGAAATAAAAGCTTAGAAGAGATAGTGCGTTGCGCTTTCTAGAAGTGCAACCGAGGTCCAAGAGATAGACTCTGTTACAAAGAAATCCTCTTGCGGACAAGTGGATTCTCTCTTGGATACTAGAACCCTATGACCAAGAAAGAAAATGATATTGTGGACACTGACATTCCTTTTATATATAATTAAGCTAATGTATGAAGAGGAAGAAGTAAAGTGTACCTTTTTAATGGCGTTTGTCCTCACATAGTCCATGTTGAGCTTCGATCCTAAGCTCCTCAATAAGTCCTGTAGAAAAAACAAAGATACAACAAACTTCCTATTCTACTGAGATTAGCTCAAAAACAGATCTATCTACTAGAGACAAATTCATGAAATGTAAGCAAAATTTAAAAGGAAACAGGCCAAGCATAGATTTATATTAATGAAAACAAAGTGAGATTCTTACAGCCATGTATGTAGGTGCAACAGCTTCACCAAGCTCTCTTTGTCCAAACCCTTGCTCAAATAATCCACACATAGAATGATGATTGTTCAATGATGTCTCCCTTATGAGATCATAAGTTAGATGCTTCACAATGTCTCCATCCCTTCCTTATCAGATCATAATCTAGGTGCTTCTCTAAAACTCTATCCTCTCCAATATCCCATACCACTCATGAGATCATAAGTTTGGTATCTCTCAATATCCATATCATTTTACCATGAGAAGGCCTCTTTATATAGGCTTGGAGAGGCCAAACCACTTGAGAGATTCTTGGGATAAGTTGAGGATTCTTCTCCTTTAGTTGTGGATCTTACCTAAGATCATGCCTTGACCTCTGATTCGAATCCAACCACTTTCAGAGATTGAGGGGATTCTTCCCTGATTTATCTCAACAAACCAAAATTCGCTCAAGAAGGGTAGCACTCCCCCAAAAGGGTGCACAAAGCGTTTCAACACTCCCCCAAAGAAGGCTAGGGAGCATCGGCACTCCCTGACAGTGGGTAGGGGAGCATTGCCTTCCAAAAATCATTTTTAAGTGGTTTTCTTCATGGCAAATGATTTGTACTCCTCATTAGATGATTTATCCTTCTTAAACCAGTCTTTGAAGGTGTCTTAAGTGTCCTTATGATTTTGTTAGAGACACAACATAGGCAATATGGTAGTATGATGTTTGTGACACTTGCGACACTTGCGACCAAAAATGCGACACTAGTAATGACGCCAATGGGTCATCATTGAAGTGAGTAATTTTGATGTGTAACAGACTCACGGGAAGAGTAACGGTCGAGAACTTTGAACAATTAGAAAACCTTCTAAGTTAGAGAGATCAGAAATATCAAGAGGAAGAATGATAGTGGTCATTGGATCACCAATCCTGAATACCCAATGACCGTTAGTTCAGTGCCCAGTGACCAGAGGAAGCGCAGAGGAGAAGTACAGATCTGATCTGTTGGATATGAGCGTCGAGGATAAAACATTGTTGGATCCATAAATAAATGCACGAAGGTTAATCCTTTGGATGAGCATAGGAGAGCAGAATTCTCAAATTCTTGAAGTCCCAAAGTAAGTAGGCACTGTCCATTGTCAAGATTGATAGGTGGCACACGATCCTCAACTCCGGAGAAAATCACTTCGAGGATTTTTCAGTTTGAGACTTGAAAAATCTGAAGTCCGGAAATCCAGAGAACCAGAGTAAATGACAGTCGTCAGATCATTCTGAAGTGGAAGGAAAGGATAATCTAGAAAAGAAACATCGCAGAAAGATTGAGTCGTCGATCTAAGAACATGATCGACGAACAACATTTAGTTCAGGTCTAAAAGTTGCGAGGAGGTTACTGTTTGGGGATTCTCACTTTGGAAGAATTGGTGACTTGAAAAGTCAAAATACCTGAAGTCCTGAAGTGAATGAGGATCCACATCAGCAAGGACACATGGCACAATCAAACAATGACAAGTGTCAAGTTGATTATTCATTTAAGGTATGTTCAAATCACAAATCCGAGTGACACATGGCAGCTACTAGGCTCATGATACATCATTAAGTGATGTCACTCCAGGAGATTTACCACCAGCACTTGCCCAAAGTTTCGAAGTCTCGAAGTGGTTTGGGTTCGTCCATCGCTGAGGAGGACATGTGGTGCGAGATCCACAACTTCAGACGTTTGTGGATGAGGAGAACGTGAAAATCTTCGAAGATAAATATCGGTCGTTGATCGTCAAGGGGAGTATGTGCCAATTGATCTGAGATTTCGTAGAAATCGGACTTAAGGATTTCCAATTGAGACTTGAGAATTTTGAATTCCAGAGATGCGAAAGGATCGTGATCATTGATCAGAAAGGGACACGCGTCAGTGGATTGTCAGCTCTAGGGAAAAGCAAAGGAAGGTTGAAAGGTTGGAAAGTTGAGATTTATGAACCCCGAAGACCCGAAGGGATTGTGACCATTGGTTTGAGGAGACCACGCGTCATTAGATCGTGGACTCCGGATGAAATTATCTGGGAGAAAATGAAAGTTTGAGAATTGAAATTCCCTAAGGACAGACTTGCAGAGGAGATCTTGATCATAGATTAAGGAGGGCAAGTGGCTATAGATCATTGACTTCGGAAGTTTGTCATACGGAGGAAAGAAGGGATTGAGACTTGAAACTCCCAGAGCCTAGATCACAAAGTACATCACATTTGTTGATTCAAGAAGGATATATCTAAACTGTTAGTTCAGGAGCACCATCAAGATCATAAGATCGACGACCTCATTGCATTGCAGGGATTGAAGGTGTGCAAACATTAATGAGTTGAGGGTGGGCCACAATCAAAACCATGGTTTTGGAGAAAGGACACCTGGAGGCTCGAGGTAAATTGTGGGGTGAAAATACGTTTGGTATAAACCACCTTTGGATGCACCCACAATCGCATGGTCACATGAGCTCATCGCCCAAGGTCATATCGAAGGAGGAGCTAGCACATCGCTAAGATCCACTTCGGAGTTCGGGAGATCAAGAGTTGGGAGAGTCGGGGTAACTCACAACAAATGACCCGAAATGCAAAGTCCTGAAGTAATTGGCCCCAGGTCACCGCCAAAGGTCACAAGAAGGAAGAGGCTTAGGAGCCAAAGGAGCCAAAACCGACTGACTGTAATTGCCAGAAAAGACGAAGAATTTCAAGTGACAAAGAAGAAAAAGATTCTCAAAATAACTGCTAGAGAAGCCAAAGAACCTTGAATAACGACCAGAGAAGATTAAGAGTTCGTATGATGATCAGGAAGATGAATTGATGTGTGAATTATATGCAGAATAGAGAAGAGATAGAGCATCTTTTGAAGTGTGAGGTAGTGGAGAATCTGAAGTGGATATTGGTGGCGCAGTAAAGAGTATGCAGATGCAACACATAGCATAAAAGGAAGAAGAGAAGTTGAACATCATAGCTGTGCGCAGGAAGAAAAAAAGAGAGAGCAGAGCATAGAAGCTGAAGAAGGTGGAGGATTCATGGAGCTGTAACAGACCATATCAGAGATATATCAAGTAAGTAAAGTTTTGTAATATTCAATCAGGGTGGTAGGGTGGTGCTAGGGAGGATTGTAGTCCTCTAAATTCTAGTTGGTGCTAGAAGATCTTCTGGGAGTTGGTGCTTCCTTCTAGTCAGTGCTAGAGAAATATGAGAGACGGTTCTCTCTGCAAGTTGTAGCTTGCTATCAGATTTTGTAGCCTCATATTTGAGTTGGTGTTCAAAGACTGTGATGTACATGAAAGTTGGAGCTTGATTGCCATCCTAAGAAGAAGAGGTTTTCTCCCTTTATGGGTTTCCTCATGAGAAATATGTGTCTCTATGTATTATATGTGATGGATTAAATACTATTTACCTATGCATGTTAAGTTATCAGTAACACATTAAATAATAATTTAGAAATATTCAGAAAATAACAAAAAGACTTAATCTTATATTATAACCGATTCACCCCCCCCTCTTAGTTATATTTCTAACAATTGGTATTAGAGTCGGTTTATTTTATTTAAAGCTAGATCAGTAAGCTTAAACATGACAGGTCATGAAGGAACTTCAACCAATAAGGCCCCCCTGTTCAATGGAACAAACTTTGCCTTCTGGAAAGTTAGGATGAGAACCTACATAATAGCCTTAGGTGCAGATGTCTGGGATGTGGTAGAGACTGGTTATGCAAAGCTAGTTGTACTAGATAATAAGGATGACAAGCTAGAATTCAGCTTCAATGCTAAATCTATGAATGTTATTATGAGTGGGATTGCAGAAGCAGAGTTTGTCAAAGTCATGCACTGTGATTCAAAAAAAGTTATGTGGGACACGCTGATAAGTAGTTATGAAGGTGATGAAAAAGTGAAAGACGCAAAACTTCAAACGCATAGACTGAAGTTTGAGCAGTTAAAGATGGATGAAGATGAAACTATCAGTAAGTAATTCTTATGTATAGAAGAACTTGTCAACACTATGAAAGGCCTAGGTGAAACGATATCTGATTCTTTCCTAATCCGGAAAATATTAAGATCTCTTCCTGATAGATTTAACTCAAAGGTCTCATATATAGAGGAAATAGTTGATCTCAAAACGATGACACTAGATCAACTTCTTGGAACCCTAACTACTTATGAAATGAGAATCAATAAAGGTAAATCCACTATAAGAGAGGCATCTTTTAAAGTAGATAAAAACACAAAAATGTCTNATATAGAGGAAATAGTTGATCTCAAAACGATGACACTAGATCAACTTCTTGGAACCCTAACTACTTATGAAATGAGAATCAATAAAGGTAAATCCACTATAAGAGAGGCATCTTTTAAAGTAGATAAAAACACAAAAATGTCTATAAAGAGAATAATTTTAACAAGAAAATCCTTTGTGTAAACAATGATGATGATCCCTCAGATGATGAAAGAAGTGACTCTTCTATTGAAGATAAAATAAATGATATCATGCTAATAGATTTAGAAGATATAAACACTGAATATACAGGAAGTGAGTTCACAGACTGTGAATCAGAAGTAGATCTTGAAGGAGAACTTGTCAGTGACATGGAAGAGATTGATAGACTCAGAGAAAAGAAAAGAAAAGAAAAACAGTTACTGCTCAGGTATGAGAAAACATGCAAGGAACCATTTGAATAAATTAATATGTTGAAGGTTAAGTTAGAAGAAGCTAAGAAGAATGAAGACATTCTCAAACAACAATTGAAGGAAGCCGAAACAAAAGGTGAAAAATTGGAAGCTGAAGTAGTGACTGTCAGAAAAGATCTACAGAAATTCCAGGCCTTATATCATCAGAATCTGACAAGTATTAAAGCCTCAGAAGGATTATCCTCCATTCTAAATCAGCAAAGGAATTCAAAGATGAAAACTAGTTTGGGTTATGAAGAGGGATCAAGTAGTGGTCATCCAAGCAACAAAGAATCCATCAAGTTTGTCAAATCTACAACTATTGATAACAACAAACCTGCAGAAACAAAGGAAGAGAATCAACCGCCAAGGAGGAGTGAAGGAAAAGCTACCAAAACTAAATTTGAAGAACAAAGAGATAATACATTCTCTGCTCAAAAGAATCATTAGCATGAAAGAAATCAACTTGCTCAAAGAAGACAACTACTTTCCAGGTACAAAGATTTTTTTATGGATATTTTTATTACTTCTCTAACTTTGGCCACAAAGTTGAAAATTGTTCTCTAAGATTTAGACATGAGCAATCAAGATAGCCAAGGAATAAATACATGTCTCAACAAAGAATGAGACAACCAAGTTACAAACAACCACAGACTGCAAATCATGTGATGGTTGGGAAAAAGATGCATACTAAGCATAACAATCGTTATGATCCTTTGTTCAATGAACCAGAATGTTACATCTACCATAATTATGGACATAAAGTTGCAGACTGTCACTTAAAGAACTATAAACCAGATTCAAATCACAGATTTGAAAACATCAAGGTTTGGAAGAATAATGAAAATAACAAGTGTGGATTGGTGTTGTTAGCTCAAAGATAAAAGGACTCATGGTATATTGACAGTGAATGCTCCAGTCATATGACAGGTGACAAGACTAAGTTTCTATCACTCTAGGAAAATAAATCAGGAAGTGTGACCTTTGGAAATGATGCTCCAAGAAAGATCAAAGGTAAAGGTATAGTAAGCTTAAGTAATGGAAGAAGAAAATCTCAAGATTTATTATTTGTTGATGTTTTAAAGCATAGTCTTTTTAGTGTCAGTCAGATATGTGACAGAGGATGTGAAGTCACTTTCACTGCCAAGAATTGTAAAGTAAAGACAATAAACACAGGAGAGATGCTTGAAAAAGGGGTCAGAACTGAAAACAATGTATATGTTCTAAAGGAAGATAAGGAGAAATGTCATTTAAGCAAAATTGATGAAAGTTGATTATGGCATAGAAGGCTTGGACACCTGAATTTTGATCATATTTTCAGGCTGAATAATGAAGGTGCTGTGAAAGACCTTCCAAAAATATATAAGCCTAATAAATTTGTATGTGAGTCCTACCAAATGGGGAATATGACTCGTGCTCAATTCAAATTGAAGAGTTTCACATCTTCAGAGAAACCACTTCAACTTGTTTATATGGATCTGTGTGGACCATCATGAAAAGAAGGAACTGGAGGAGAACATTACTTTATGTTGGTCATTAATAACTTCTCCAGATGTATGTGGTTTTCCTTTCTGAGAGAAAAATCTGATGTGTTTGAGAAGTTCAAAACGTTTAAGGCATTAGCCGAGAATTAGATAGGAAGAAAGTTAAATATAATTCGCTCAGATAGAGGAGGAGAATTTATGTCAAGAGATTTCAAAGAATTATGTGATAGACATGGAATTAAAAGAGAATATACTATTCTAGGTACTCCTCAACAAAATGGAGTTGTAGAATGCCAAAATAGATCAGTTTAGCAGATGGCAAGGGCTATGATGAATGAAATGGACATTTCACAAACTTTATGGGTGGAGGTTGTTCACACAATTTTTCATATTCTAAACAAAGCACATCTAAGGCCGAACAGTGATAAAACTCCACATGAGCTATGGTTTGGTCGACCTGCATACATGAAGCACTTCAAGGTATTTGGAAGTAAATGATACATAAAAAATAATGATGATCATTTGAGAAAATTTGATAATAGATTTGATGAAGGTATAGTATTAGGATATGCAATGAATATTAAAGGATACATATGCTTTAAAAAAAGAATGCATAAATTAGTAGACTGTATCGATGTTCTAATTGATGAAGAAGCTCCTGTAAAATATCAATAGAGAATAAGCACTAAGCCAGATGAAAAAGATGATGAGAATAATGAAAATGAAGAACAACAAATCCGAGATTCACAAGAAGATGATGAATCAGGTGGAGAAGAGACACCCATACAAGAAGAGTCAGGACAACAATCAACATCAAATCCTTCCTCTAGAGTTACTCAAAAGAATCATCCTGAAATTCAAATAATTGGTGAGAAAGACAAAGGTGTACAAACCAGGAGGAGGATCATCAAAGACAACGAGAAATCACATATATCCTTCATATCCATGGTGGAACCAAAGAACTTCAATGAAGCCAGTGAAGATGTAAATTGGTTAAAATCAATGAATGAGGAACTGGACCAGATTGAAAAGAATGACACTTGGGAACTCGTTCCTAGGCCAACAAATAAAAATGTAATAGGATCCAAATGGGTCTACAAAAGTAAGATGAATGAGCAAGGAAATATTGTAGGAAATAAGGCTAGATTGGTCTGGAAAGGATATGCTCAAATAGAAGGAATGGACTTTGATGAAACATTTGCGCATGTAGCAAGATTAGAAGATATTAGAATGTTTCTTGCCTATGCTTGTCATAAACAGTTTAAAGTCTATCAAATGGATGTCAAGTCAACTTTTCTAAATGGAGATCTAAAAGAAGAAGTCTATATGGAACACCCATAGGGTTTCAAACTGTCATATAACCCTGAATTTGTCTGCAAGATGAAGAAAGCCTTATATGGGTTGAAAAAAGATCCTCATGCCTAGTATTACAGACTGCATAAGTATCTTCAAGACAAAGGGTCCAAGAGAGGAACAATTGACAACAATCTATATATCAAAACAGAGGGTAATGATTTTCTCATTGTGTTGGTCTATGTAGATGACATCATCTTTGGTAGCAATAATGCTTCATCGGTACAATGGTTTGTCTCTGCCATGTAGTCTGAATTTGAAATGTCTATGATATGGGAACTATCATTTTTTATTGGTATGCAAATTACTCAGAGGTCTGAAGGATTATTTCTTTCTCAGGAGAAATATCTAAGAGAAATGTTGAAAAGTTTTCAAATGGAAGATTCTACACCTATCATCACACCTATGGTCACTGGATGCAAGTTAATCAAGGATGATGACTCATCTGATGTTAATAAGAGTTCCTATAGGTCTATGATAGGGATTCTATTGTACATCACAACATCCTATCCAGACATAATGCATGTTGTTGGAATGGTAGGAAGGTATGAGGCTTCATCTAAATAGAGTCATTTGTTCGCTGTCAAAAGAATATTCAGATACTTGAAAGCAACAATGAACTATGGCCTATGGTATCCTAAGAATCATAATTTTCAATTGTCAGTCTATTCAGATGTTGATTGGGCTAACTACGTGGATGAAAGGAAAAGCACGAGTGGAGGTGCATTCTTCTTAGGAGAGTCTCTTGTAGCATTGTTGAGCAAGAAGCAAGTCTCCATTTCCTTATCAACTACAAAAGATGAGGGAACATGTGACGAACACTATTGTTTCTTTGCATTATATTCCATCCAAATATTAGATTGTTGATATCTTCACTAAACTGATTGCAAAAGCTCAGTTTGAGTATCTACACCAGAAGTTGGGCGTGACCCTGTTACCAAATTAAAAAGTCCATCCTGTCAGGGGGAGTATGTGTTAGTTAATATTCTGATACCTCCGAAAAATACTGCAATCTCTCAGGGGGCGCATGTTTTCTTTGACAATGATGTCAATGGGAGAGCAAAGGAGTGTTCCAAATGCTATAGTTGGATATCTAAGCAGCCTGTCAGGGTTGCCATCAATGTCAAAGTGGGAGATTATTGGCATGTTTACAGGAAGAGTGGTGTGCTTGTCATTGATGGAAAGAAAAGAAGGTGGAGCAGAAGGAAGCGTAATCTCAGGAGGAGGAGAAAACAATATGCAGAAAAACAATATGCATAAATCAAATCTCAGAAGAGATAGTGTTTTGCGCTTTCCAGAAGAGCAGTCGAGGTCCAGGAGATAGACTCGTAGGAGGAGAAAAGGTCGAGACCTTTGAACACTTAGAAAACCTTCTAAGTAAAAGAGATAAGAAATCTTAGGAGGAAGAATGACAGTGGGCATTGGATCACCAATATCAAATACTCGATGATTGTTATGTCAACGCCTAGTGACCAGAGGAAACACAGAGGAGAAGTACAGATCTGATTTGTTGGATCTGAGCGTTGAGGATAAAGAGTCATTGGATCCATAAATAAATGCATGAAGGTTAAGCCTTTGGATGAGTGTAGGAGAGAAGACTTGTCAAAGTCCCTAAGTCCCGAAGTAAGCAGGGACCGTCCATTGTCAAGACTAATAGGTGGCACACAATCCTCAACTCCGGAGCAAATCACTTCGAGGATTTTTCAGTTTGAGAATTGAAAAACCTGAAGTTTGGAAAGCTGGAGAGCAGGAGTAAATGATAGTCGTCAGATCATTTTGAAGTGGAAGGACAAGATAATCTAGAAAAGAAGCATCACAGAAATATCAAGTCGTCGATCTAAGAACATGATCGACGAACAACATTTAGTTCGGGTCTAAAAGTTGCGACGAGGTTATTGTTCAGGGATTCTCACTTCGGAAGAATTGGCGACTTGAAAAGTCAAAATATGTGAAGTCTCAGAGTGAATGAGGATCCACGTAAGTAAGTCTACATCAGCAAGTAAATGTGGCACAATCAGACAATGACAAGTGTCAAGTTGATTCTGCATTTCAAGTACGTGCAAATCACAAATCCGAGTGACACGTGGTAGCTACTAGGCTCATAACATGTCATCAAGTGATGTCACTCCAGGATTTTTACCTCGGGAGATTTACCACCAGCACTTGCCCAAAGTTCTGAAGTCCCAAAGTGGTTTGGGTTCATCCATCGTTGAGGAGGACAAGTGGTGTGAGATCCACAACTTCAGAAGTTTGTAGATGGGGAGAACTTGAAAATTGTCGAAGACAAATCTTGACCATTGATTGTCAAGGGGAGTATGTGTCAGATGATCTGAGATTTCAGAGAAATCTCACTTAAGGATTTTCATTTGAGACTTGAGAATTCCGAAGTCCAGAGACGCGAAAGGATCGTGACCGTTGATCTGAAAGGGACACGAGTCAGTGGATTGTCAGCTCTGAGGAAAAGCAAAGGAAGGTTGAAAGGTTGGAAAGTTGAGATTTTTGAACCCCAAATACCCGAAGGGATTGTGACCATTGATTCGAGGAGACCACGCATCATTACATCGTGGACTCTAGGTGAAATGCTTCGGGAGAAAATGAAAGTTTGAGAATTGAAAGTCTCGAAGGACGGACTCGCGGAGGAGATCCTGATTGTAGATTAAGGAGGACAGGTGTCTGCATATCATCCACTACGAAAGTTTGTCATACGGAGGAAAGAAGGGATTGAGACTTGAAACTCTCAGAGCCCGGATCATGAAGTACATCACAACTGTTGATTCAGGAAGGACAGATCTGATCCGTTAGTTCAGGAGCACCATCAAGATCATAAGATCGATGGTCCTGTTGCATTGTGGGGATTGAAGTTGCACAAACGTTAATGAGTTGAGGGCGATCCGCAATCGAAACCATGGTTTTGGAGAAAGGACACTTGGAGGCTCGAGGTAAATTGTGAGACGAAAAGAAATTTGGTCTAAACCACCTTTGGATGCGCCCACAATCTCATGGTTACATGAGCTCATCGCCCAAGTTCATATCGAAGGAGGAGCTAGCACGTCACTAAGCTCCACTTCGGAGTTCGAGAGATCAAGAGTTGGGAGAGTCAGGGTGACCCACGATAGATGACCTGAAATGCGAAGTCCCAAAGTAATTGGCCCCAGGTCACCGTCGAAGGTCACAAGAAAGAAGAGGCTTAGGAGCCAAAGGAGCCAAAACTGACTGACTGTAACTGCCAGAGAAGACAAATAATTTCGACTAATAGAGAAGCAAAAGATTCTCAGGATAGCTGCTAGAGAAGCCAAAGAACCTTGAATAACGACCAGAGAAGATGAAGAGTTTGTATGATGATCAGGCAGACGACTCGACGTGTGAATTACATGCAGAATAGAGAAGAGACAGAGCGTATTTTGAAGTGTGAGGAAGTGGATAATCTGAAGTGGATATCGGTGGCATAGTGAAGAGTATGCAAAGGCAACACAGAGCATAAAAGGAAGAAGAGAAGTTGAACATCATAGCTGTGCGCAGGAAGAAAAAAAAAAGAGAGAAGAGCATAGAAGCTGAAGAAGGAAGACGAGTCATGGAGCTGTAATAGACCATATCAGAGACAGATCAAGTAAGTAAATTTTTGTAATATTCAATCAGGGTGGTAGGTTGGTGCTAGGGAGGATTGCAGTCCTCTAAATTCTAGTTGGTGCTAGAAGATATTCTGGGAGTTGGTGCTTCCTTCTAGTCAGTGCTAGAGAAATCTGAGAGTTGGTGTTCTCTGTAAGTTGTAGCTTTCTATCAGATGTTGTAGCCTCATATTTTATTTGGATCTCAAAGACTGTGATGTACATGAAACTTGGAGCTTGATTGACATCCTAGAAGAAGAGGTTTTCTCCCTTTATGGGTTTCCTCATGAGAAATATGTGTCTCTATGTATTCTATGTGATGGATCAAATATTGTTTATCTATGCATATTAAGTTATCAGTAACACATTAAATAATAATTTAGAAAGATTCAGAAAAGAACAAAAAGTTTTAAGCGTATATTATAACTGATTCACCCCCCCCCCTCTCAGTTATATTTCCAACAAGGTTGTCTCGCATTTGTTAATGATATACCTTAATGATCGGTAATCAAACAAAGTCTCGTTTTCTTCGACATCAACTCCTTTATTCACATGATGTAGACTTGCATCTTTGGAGGATCGTGTAGAAGACTTCAAGACATCAGTTCATTTTTTCATCTTTCATGAGTTGTTTCTATCTTTGATTGGACCAATACCTACGTGACTTCAATGATCATGGGAGATCAAATTGTACTTCATTATATACAAATATCTTCAGATTGATTTTGAGACGGGTTTTAGTGGGCCTTGTTTGTGACTATGACAGCCTTTGGCATGTATCCGCCTCTGTATTGCCTATTCATGGCCATGAACAACTGTTTGGTATATTTTCACATGGATTTGCGGTGTAATTCAAATTGGCATCCATGTGCGCAAAGTCAATATAGATTGTAATATTCTCATGAGAAACTAGTTCGTCCAATTGGGTCTCCATTACTCCACTTTTGGGTATTATAATGTATTTCAGCCATCACAAATACTCCTCTGGCCTCACACATTAGGGAGCATTTGTTATAGCAAGATTTTCCTCACCCTATGCAAATTTGCTTAGAAGGTTTTTTTCCATTTCCCTATGTAGACTTGAAGTCCCTTTTTTGTAATTCCCGAAGCTAAAAATAATATTTTTCCACATATACATGCCCTAACAACTATACAACATGCATATACATAGGTTGCACCACTACATCCCGCGTACATCGGGTTTTGTGCCCAAAATTAAAAAATAGTGTCGAGTTTCCATGTAATGTCACGAGATCCATGATCCTTGACCTTCCATATACCAGAAACATTCTGAATCAACCCTTCAATTCCATTTGAAGGCTATAAATGGGCCATATCCAAGTTGTGGAAAAGAGGAGAAGAATTCAACTTTGAGAGCAAAGTTACTCTGGAGAAATTATTCACTTCATATTGAGTTTGCATCCCTTTATCCTTTTAAGTCTGAACACATTGTTCAACCCCCAACCTCTTCCCTACTTGATTGAGAACCTCATTGTCTCTCTTAAATGAGCAAGCTATCGTAAAAAAGCCTTGGATTTCTACAAAATCTGGTTTACCCTAGGTACCATTCTCGAAATGAAGGGAAGTGCCCAATGGGTTTCCCCAAGAATTATTCCAAGGAAAAAAGAGTGTTATAGCAAGATTTGCCTCACCCCATGTAGTCTTGCACAAAACGTCTTTTTCAATTTCCCTCTGTAGACTTGAAGTCCCTTTTTTACAAATCCAAGAGATAAAAATATAGTTTTTCCACATGTGTGCACCTTTCCTACTATATAACATGTGTATACACAGGTTGCACCACTACAACCCGTGTACATCGGGAAATGTGCCCAAAATTGAAAAATGGTGTCAGTTTCCATGTCAAGTCACAAGATCAATGATCCTTGGCCTTCCATATACTAGAAACATTCTGACTTAACCCTTCAATTCCATTTGAAGGCTATAAATGGGCCAAATCCGAGCTATGGAAAAGAGGAGAAAGAATTCAACTTTGAGAGAAAAGTTACTCTGGAGGAATTATTCACTTCACATTGAGTTAAGTCTGAACACATTGTTCAACCCCCAAGATCTTCCCTTACTGATTGAGAATTTCATTGTCTCTCTTACATGAGCTTGCCTTTGGTGGAGGATTGAAGTGGTGGAGGCCCAGCTGGAAGGAACTTAGTTTCTCAGTTTCGAACCATGCCGACACAGAATTCTGTAACTTATTCACTTTTGTTGATTATATATTAATAGAAATAATTTTTTGTCATCCAATTAACATCTTGCAAATATTTGAATTATTATTCCATGGGCGTATTTGTTATGAATGTTGATGGATTATGTTATTGAATGTGCTAAAATCATATATTATCACCATATGCTTGCATTGCTTGGTTGTTGAGGACTAGTTGCAGGTATATTGTTTTGGTTCAAGAGCTCAACGGTGGACTTCATCGAACATCTAGACAAGGTAGGCATTTTATCTTGTCTTGCTAGCATATTTGTTTATATAGCATACTTGAGAGTAGAGTTGATTTCTGCAGTCATTTCCTTGTAACAAAAAGCATACACAGTTAATAATAATAATAATAATATACATACACAAATAAATACTCTCACCCTCTAAGAAGGCGGAGGGTATGCATTTGTACATGTACATAGTGGTGAAATGAGAATATACATTTGTACACAAAAAGGATGAAAACTTGCATTATGCACACCATAACCCTAAGAAAATCGGTGATTAAATATCAACCTATTAATAATACAATAATAATTAAAAAAAATTAAAGATAATTAATATATCAAAATTATATATATACAAAATAAAATTATATTATTTTAAAATATAATAGAATTTGAAATTCTTGTAAAACTCAAGCTTTGAATTAAATTATAATCTAATATTTTCAAAATTCACTAATACGCTTAATGTGTAACTAAGGCCACCCACACTAAATTGCAGTAATCTAAACGTTTTACTTTTTGGAGGTTTTTCGACAACCTTTTATGTTTGATTTTTCCCGAAATCCGGTGATGAAGGGTTGGATTTGCATATTTGAGTGGCTAAGTTTGTAGAATCCGAGTGCCCCAGGAGTTTTTCATCACGATGAATCCATTTATGCATTCAAAAATAAAATTTAAACAACAGAAAATATCGATTTTGTCTAAATTTACATCACCTGATTCCGATCAAAAAACTCAAAAAATAGAACATTTAACCAACACCCACTAAATTACACAAAATCATAACACAAACCCATGACCCCAGAAAATACTCACATGTCTACTCAATTTGCTTTATGATAATTTATAAAAATCCCTTATCCCTTGTCCACCATTAAACAATATTATGATAATTTATAATAAAAAATACTATAATCCCTTACCCCTTGTCCACTATTAAACAATAAACAATAGTAAGCACTACATTGAAAATAGTTTGAAGTAATTATGGAGAGCACTACATTGAAAATAGTTTTAAATGAATTCATAATATTGTTTCAATGTATTAGAAGATGGTTGGTCCATCGATATCTTACATGATCTCCCTTTTTATTAATTTTAATATATAAATGTGAATGAGAAATTATAAGAAAATGATTGGTTTCTATAGACTTTTGTGCCCAATGAAATAAAATCATCGAATAAATAGAATTTGAAAATCATCCAAAACGCATAATGTCTCGATGAGAGCAAGACTTAATATCTTAGGAGATCTCCAAACCATGCTTTTTGAAATTATCATAGTTATCATATCTTATAATATCTCTCGAATAGAGTTGTGGATGACACTAAAGTGAACTATTCTCTAAATGATTCCATCATGCCTAATCTCATCTTATAATGTAACATCATTGCAGTCCTCCACATGTTCCTCGTGGCGTGATCTCATGTTATAGTGTAACATCATTGCACTCTTGTCTAGGTATGAATTTTTGGGACATAATGAATCTTTGAATAAATGTCTTCAGTCAACTTTTTAATTATGAGACTAGGGTTTTTGATGTGCAATAGATATGTGATTTAAAGTTAAAGTTATTTCACACTCTCTGTTGTTAATTTGGAGTTTGCATGTGTTTGAGTCGGTAGTTTTTGGGAGTCTTATAGTAAAGTTGTAGGGGTCGTTTTAATGGTCTCATTGATGTTTACTATTATTATTATGTAAATCATGTGAGCAGTTAGAGGAGTTACTAGTGAAGGAGTTAGACAACATGGTTTTTTTTTTTCCAGGTTTAGCAAAAACTCAGTTTGAACGTGGCATACAAGGTAATGAAATCCCATTGGTTTTTTTTATTGATTTCTAAGATTAAGAATATGTTATAGTTTGTAAAGCTTTAAAATAGAAAACACTATTAGGATATTCTATGGGTCATATCTCACCAAAAAGTGTTATTAAATCCTAAGCCGAGGAGCATTAAGGAAGCCATGTGTGATTTCCATAACTATTTCTTTTTTAGTTTTTTTTTTTAATTGAAGAGAGACATTGTCCTAAAGTAATTTAATGTAGCCCCTAGTGGTGTCAGAACACCTTGGTTGTGTTTGTTGAGCGGAATGAGAAATTCTCCATTAATAAAGTGCTCTTACTTCATTGTATGGCTTGGGTAGAATTATCATGGCTCCTTTTAAACTAATTTAGTTTTATGGACTATATTTTGGTGTTAATTGATAATTTCATTTTCTATAAGTCAATTTGATTTTTTAACCCATGTTCTCAAAACAAGGTTCATTGACTCAAAGTTGATATCTCCAAATATTTGAAGGAATTTGTGTATATCCAAGGGGTGAGGCCAATCATGCATCAACTAGTGCAGTAAATCAATCTCCCCAACACCTATTCCAAGGGTCATGATCCACATAATAGGATTAAGGATTTCTCCTTATTCGTGAAAAATGTTGTTGTTTCTCTCAAACCTACCAAACTGATATGTTAGACCCATCAATACTTAGAAAAACATACAACAAAGGATGGAAAAGGGTGGAAAGGAAGGGAAAATCTCCTAAAAAACAACAACACCAACAAACTCTCAAGGCTTAGAATCTCCATTAGACCCCTCAATCCAACCTTGACTTGGCTAAGAAGATGACTTCAAGATTTGTTGTGTTTAGATACCTTCATGGTATCTCCCAACTCATTTCCCATAGGAAGCTTGGGGCCAACAAGCTTAGTCTCTACCCCAATCAATAAATTATTCTAAGTCAACCCTTGGTGATGAAGACCCTCATAAAAAGCCAAAAAATAGGATTTTAAATTACTTATTCCCACCCAAGATGTAGAATGTGACTTCCCCAAATCCTTTTGATCTCTTGATTGAACGATAAGGTGAAGAGATGATGGATCATCACATAGAAAGTTCACAATGAAGACAGTTTCATGGAATTTATTAAGTCTTACATATACTTACTACAAATCCATGATCTGAAAAATTCAAATATAGTTTTTTATATTAATATTCTAGGTTTGCACAAAGTTAAAGTAATTGGTTTTGTGCTTAAGTGACCCTTTGGGTAATTTAACACATTTATTTCACATGTACGATACCATGTCATTGTTTATTTCATAAGTATATATTTTATAACCCATTTATTGTTTTCAACAATTCCATTAGTTTGATTCCATAATGATATAAGGTAAAAGAAGGTGATCATCTCCATTCTTAAAGGCATAACATAGTGGGGAGTCTATGTGGTTATCTCATTGTTACTAGGAGCATTTCTATTGGGTTGTTCTAGTTTATCCCCTTGTATTATTTTACATGGTCCTCATTATAATTTTTCATTTTTTCATTGTAAGTTTCTCCCTCTCCATGTTAGATTCATTCAAATCTTCTTCTTGTCTTTCTTCCATAGCACTTGGTTCTATGGTAGCCTAAATTTGAGTAAAAATCTTATATGGTGGTCATTTTTGTAAGCCTTCTTCTTCTACATAAACTCTTATTCTTTTTTTTCTTCAGTGGGATTGCCCCATAACAATTATTGGATTTCACCCAAAGGATACTCAATCTCCATGACTAATGGTGTGTTTCCCCTTGTTCCGACTAAGAACACAAATTCACTGAAATACCTCCTAAATGTTTCTTATTTAATGGTCACAATAGTATCAACACTAGTCCAATGATATCCTTTATTCATATTCTCATATAGATAAAGTTTATCTAAATTCACAATATTATTCACAAAACATTAATGCCAAACAAGAAATAATGAAACATTCCATAACAATGAACACAACAAATTTATAGTAGAAAAACCTCTAGACCACATAAAACATCCACTCTCAACCATGATAATAGTACTTATCTCAATTAACTCTTAAAATCATCCAATAATGCTTTATCATTTCTAATACATAAAAAAAAACCCATAAAAAAACATAAGTTTATATAATTCTTTTCATTTTCCTATATCTTTCTATCTTCTAATATATATTTAGAGTCGGGTCACTTTCCTTGATCATCAGATGACCAGACAAGCAACTATCATGCTTGTCTTGTTCTTTATTTAAGAGATTCACTATTACAAAACTAGGTCTATTGTCCCAAATAGAATTTAATGTAAGAGCATCCAAGAAATAACAAAGTATTGAGTGTGTGACATGAAATTCCAACATAAGGAAGCAAAAGAGAAGTAAAGTACAATGGAAGGAAACACCAATGGAAAAGTACAAGTGGAAGAAGAAAAAGAGAAGTAAAGTACAATGGAAGGAAACACCAACGGAAAAGTTCAAGTGGAATAGAAGGAAGCAAAAATAAAGTGTGAGCACAAAAAAAAAATATGTAACATGTAATTTAGTGCATGCAAAGGAAGTTTTTGCCACTTAAAAATGGAGTGTACAAGGGATGACATCAACAATCGAAGTGAAGATCGTAAAATAACATTATCGTAAAGATGATAGTTACAAAGGGAATTCATCTAATGAAGAAAGATAGAATTGTATTAAAGAGATCCAAACAGATAAGAAGAAAGATTAATAGTTAGATGGAAGGAGGCTAAAAGGTAAAGCAGAATAGTCTTATAGAAGAAGCAAAATAGTCATATGGCAGAAGCCAAAATGGAAACCAAAAATTTGAATAATTATATGGAAAATTGAAGATTCAAGGATATATATTAAAAATTCAATAATGTATATTAAAATTTTAGTTTAAGTGGAAGCTAAGAAGTCATCCCCAAATAATAAATAATAAATAAGATGATATTCAATATAGTTGGATTAGATAGTTAATATATTGAAAAATAATGAATCTATTAAATCATTACCTGAAAATTAATATTAGAGTTGAATAGAGAGTCATCCAAGAACTAGAGTAGAGAGAATTAAATACCCATATGTACACACACCCATGTATACATATGTATATACATATACATATATATCTCGGTGGACTAGCTTGAATGGTTGAGTTATATGAATTACATGTAAGAGGTCATGTGTTCAAGTCTCCAAGTTGGCTTTATTTATGATATATTTGATGTGTGTCCCAATAGTGACTTTATTAATAAATGTAGTTTGTTAATAATTAAGGTAGTTTGTTAATAGATTAAGGTTTTGACATTGTATAAAGAATAGGAAATTGTATAAAGTTATGGGATCTTTACAATTTCAATATTGATTGTCTAAAAAAATATTTTGGTTTTTCAATATTAATTGAGGCCTTCACAGTAAAAGAAATTTATAGAAAATTACTTGTAAATCATATTTTTCTCTTCGAACTTTGTAGTCACACATTATACACATTTTTCTCCCACTATTTTTTTCATATGGCATTGTAGGCAATCTAAAGGAGTTATAAGATACACCTCTGAAATTTAAACAATCCTTTCTCTACGATCCCAAATATTTAGAGTTTTAATTTATCCTTCTTCCTACCCCCACACACATATAGAGAGAGAGAGCATTATGTGGGTAGAAAGAAGGAGAAATTGAAACTCCAAATATTGGGGACCATATAGAAGGGATTGTTTAAATTTCATAGATGTATCTTGTTGCTTCTTTAAATTGCCTACAATGTCATATGAAAACAATAGAGGAACAAAAATGTGTATAATGTGCCACTACAAAGTTCAAAGAGAAGAATATGATTTCCAAATATTTTTCTAAAAATTTATTTTTTATGAAAACCTCAATCAATATTGAAAAACCAAAACCGCACGGGTGTAGACGGATTGGCAAGTGTCGTGTAAATGGAAGGAAATTTGTAAAATGAAGTCTCATGTTCGATTCTCACCCGGACTTACTCGTGCGCCATTCTTACGGGCTGGGTGGTTACACCTGGGGTTATAGTGGTAGCCGCTGGGGATCGACCCCGTGTCACGGGAGTACGAAAACCGCGAAGTTGCTGATTCCCCCAGTAAATAAATAAATAAAAATAAAAAAAAATTGAAAAACCAAAATATTTTTTAAGGTAAAATTATTTGAAATTGTAAACATATCATAACTTTATACAATTTCCTATTTTTTTTAGACAATGTCAAAACCTTATTCTATTAACAAACTAGATTTATCAACAAAGGTACTGTTAGGACTTTGTACAACTTTCTTTACATAAAGTAACATGAATCCTATTTTTAACTAAACCAAAGTTTATTATTTTCCTTTTATGTTTTTTTTTTTATAAAACATTGCTTTCTTGACTATTTGTGGATGATTTGACTATAAACTCATAAAAATAAGCTAGTTACCAACCCATTCATAATCCCAACTATGATTCCTTGCTTCTCTTTAAGATGAAATGACTATGGGAGTTAATGCATCGAACACCGTAAAAAAATCAACAAACTTAATAATATAAAAACTTTAACAAATCAAAAGGCAAGAAGAAACAAAATAGTAACCATTGTTGGAAAGGTATTTAACTTTTCTAATTTGTGTCATGTTCAATGTACGACGAATCATTCTATTGAGATTATCTTTACATTATTAAATATATGAAAGTAAGCATAATTTTCCAAACATGTGTAATATGTATACCATTCCATTGGTTACACTGAAATATGTATAAGATTCAATTGTATTATTTAGTTTTCGCATTTTTTAAATAATTATTATTATTATTTTATTTAACAATAATTATAGTAATATAGTTAATTAAAAGTTTAAATGTCTTTATTTTCATGTGTTTATTTATCTTTGTTGTATTTAGGTTTCTGGTTTTTTGAGTGATTCAAATTAGTTTTGTTTTTATAATATATTTTGTTTTACTTTGTATTTATATAAATGTGTTATTATTACTTGATTCTATTATTTTGAATATTACAAAATGTTGGAATTTTAAATTTTTTAGTTACATAATTATAATTATTTAATTCATAGCAATTGTAGTAGGATTACTGAAAGATAGATAATCACAGATACAATAGAACACAAAGATTATTCTGGGAAACCCTTGTGGGGGAGAAAACCCAGCAACCAAAATCCTCAACATAGATTCTTTCAACTAGTACAATGATGCGCTATAGCTCTCCAAGAAAGACCAAGACCAAAACACCAAAAAAACTAGTCTCCAAGGCTTGTACGCAAGACCTTCTTATGTGCTCCAAGATGCACAAGAGAAGTGTGTGAGTGTGTATCCAAATGAGAGGAACCTATCCTCTATTTATACACAACAATGTCTCTTGAAGAGACATGGCTCTTGACCTAACTAACCCATAAAACATGGCCGACTAGCGACAATGGGGATTTTTACAATTATAAGTAAAATACCAATAACATAATAATTTTTATTGAGCCGACTTGTACAATATAATTATAATAACCTTTTAAAGGTTTGACTAAAACAAAATAACAAGAATATCTTTCGTAGTTACACCAAAAATATTAACACTCCCTATTAACTAGGAAGGTATTCTTTCCAGAGGGGTTTCCCTGGTATTCCCAAGGTCTTAGAAGTGTGGTCCTCCACATCATCGGCCCCTGTTGGTCATGTCGGTGATACCTCGTCAACTAGTGACGTTAAGGTTGGTAAGAAGAAGACAACTCTCAAATTCCCTTGCATGTTATGCAAAGGTGACCGCTACTCTCACCTTTGTCCTCGTATGGACGAAGCTTCTTCTCTTTTGGAACAACTTCAACTTCCAACTGGTTATCGTAAGATTTCCCCTAACCCATTGTTAGTTGATAGAATGGTCAATCCGGTTCCATCCCTGGTCAGTCTAGTTGACCAGGTGGTCAATCTAGTTTCATCCTCGGTTGAACCACTAACCAAAGTAGTTGATCCAGTTCTATCATAGATCAACCCCACTTCTCATCTGAAAAGTGAAACCCAAGTGGCTGATCCAGTCCCTTCATTGGTCAGTCCCACCCTTCATCTGAAGAATGCCAATGTGGTTGCTCCGATCCCTTCATCGGTCATCCCAGTTGATCATGTCCTCAATCTGGTCACGTCCTTAGTTGAACCAGTTGACAAAGTGGTTGATCTGATCCCATGTTTGGTCAATCCCGCTCTCACGTTAGAGAGTGCAACCCAAGCGGTCGATCTGTTTCCACCTGTCGACCCCATTCTCCCCTTGGAGAATGAAACCCAAGTGGTTGATTTGATGTCGTTATCAATCGCCTACTCTCCCGCTAGAGAGTAAACCCGATACTACCCACATTTTTCTCATTGATACAGATTCTACAATGTCGGGGGGCATTCCTCCTTCTCCTGCGAAACCTCCTCCAAGTAACGAGGCCATCCTTTTTGATTGAGGTGTGCTAACTAGACCTCATCTTCCCTCTCACATTCCTTTCAAGATTACAGTAAAATTTTGTGGTCGGGACGTTCCTCAGACGTTAATAGACAAGGGTTCGTCCGTTAGTATTTTGTCCTCTATTGCTTGGCAAGATTTGGGTTATCCTCAGCTTGTGCTGGTTACCCAGACTCAATTCTCTTTTAACAGAAGAACCAATCACCCTTTAGGGATCCTCCCTCATTTTCTCATAACTTTGGGAGGGAAAACTGTCTTTATTGATGTTATGGTAGTCCAAGACCCCTTGGATTTTGATTTACTCCTTGGGTGAGATTATGTCTATGCCATGAAATCTATTGTGTCCACTTTTTTCCTTGTGATATATTTCCCTCACAATGGAAGAATGGTGACTATTGATCAACTTTCATTTTTGGCCTTGACTTGACCATCAACCCAATGACCTCCTTAAACGGGCCTTATATGCAGTCGGTATCACCCCTGCCATAGGTCAATTATGTGGCGTTGTCTCCCATGACTTCAACTTCCAATGAATTAGATCCGGTAGTTGACATGGTGATTTCTTCGGTAGGGCTATTGGAGCCTGATCTCCTTACCCTTGACGAGACCCTCGACATGTGTTCCTTCCGAAGCATTCTTCTTCCATCCAGTGAAGATCTCTTGGAATCCATGACCGAGTTTTGTCCCTTGACATGGTGTTCTTCCAGAGAATTATCCTCTTGGAAGCCATGATCAAGAAGAGGTCACGGGCATATTTTCTCTTCTCTATGGAAAGCTCGTTAAAAAATTAAACAGAGGTTACGAGCATAGTTTTCTCTTCTCTGTGGCAGGCTTGTTAAACAATGAAACAAAATCTTTGAGCATAGTTTTCCTCTCTGTGGCTAGCTCTTTAAAAATGAAAAAGAGGTATGGGGACTGAACCTGGATCCCTGAGCATAGTTCTTTTCTTGTGTCAAGCTTGTTAAAAAATGAAACAGTCACCTCTACTGTTGAGTCGAGTCTTTCATTAGGTCTCGTATTTGAACCTTCATTTCATCCACCCTTATCCTTTTTCTCCATCTAGTAGAGAAATTGGTGACAACCTCAAAGTCGGTGAATGAATTGAAGCTTGGGGGGCATGTGTCCAGCCTTTGATGATCATTCTGGAGATAAGTCACTAGCTTTCAAGATGGGGGCATACTGATCTTAGTCTTTGTTCTTTCTCGTGCTCGTAAATACATGAGAATGAAACCAAGCAACCTTTTATCTCTTTTTCAGGTTCGCATGGTTACACAAAAAAGGAACCCCATGGAGTCTCCTTTAACCTCTTTTTAGATTCTCTAAACATGAAAATATTGTCGAGTGATCTTGCTTCCTTTCCCACTCGTTAAAAGGTTTGAAAGGGCATCTTTCAAGTGATAATTTATATATTTTTCATCCTCTCAAGACTAACATTACGAAAAAGGACAACATTGGAGTCATCTTTAAGTTGTTTTCAGACTCTCTAAATATGAAAAACCACCGATTTTACCTTCTCTAGACTCGTTAAACAATTACACATTGAAGGGCCCATATGGGACCAAACCCTTACTTCTTCCAGTTCGTTAAATAAAGGAAGAGGGACTTACCGAAGGTGAGTCATATCGAGC